>CM042570.1:8460000-8492500 GCA_023630585.1 Cranoglanis bouderius
CACACACAGTCTGAACTTACATGATAGCTCAACACAGCTTATCTACATGGTTGTATGTCTCGCTCTCTTTTTTCATTTCTTTTCCTGGTTATTGTCAGTGAGATTTACGAATATACCAGGGGCGTTTTGTGTATGGTGATGTGTGTGTGTGTGTGTGTGTGTGTGTGTGTGAGAGAGAGAGAGCGTGCACTGCCCTTAACTGAATATTAATGCCGCTTTGTTCTCATTAATCACATCCTTTGCTCCGCTGATTTCCTGTTAGTCCCTCCATCACATAAAGGCCTCGCCCCTAACAACCCCCACAGACACACGACACACACACACACACACACAAAGCAAAAGTGGCTATGTGCCAACTCAATCTGCATCTGCTATGAGGGACAGTGCAAATCAAGGGGGGGGAAAGACAGCAGTAACTGTGTTCATCACAAAGCCGTAAAGCATGAGCTATGTCTGCAGGACCATCGGTGCACACAGGCTATGTGTATATATTTTGTAGACATATTTTGAAAACGTACACGGCAAATATGTTTTGCAGATCCTGCAGAATTATTTATCATCTCATCCTACACATCTATGCTGTAGCTTTAAATTTTTTGAAGCCAGATATAGAATAAGTAGATGATATCTGCTGAAAGGCTCCAGAGGCAAAATAAGAGACTAGTGTTTTTTTTTTTTTTTTTTTTCTTGCTCTGAGTGGCAGCTCCAGCTCTGCATGGTGTGGGAGGCAGAAAGAGGCTCTAGTCAGTCTCTCTCTGGGTAAAAAAAATCCTATTTCCCAGTCCTTGATAACCACACACCTCATTTCCTACACATCCCTCATCCCTGGCCAAACAAAGGTGGAGGTGCTTCGAGACGGGAAGAGATGTGTGTCTGTTTTTGTGAAAGATAGAGGTTAAAGGGTTGAAAAGACACAAAGCAAGTAATCTGGGTTCCCCAAGCAGGAAAAGAAGGAAATCATGCATGGATTTTAAATTTCACAGCTGAGTACTTGGGGGGGGAAATTGCTAAGTTTAAAAAAAAAAAAAAAGCCTCCTTTATTAGCTTATGATCTCCTAACTAAGAATGTTGCTTTTACGGGGTGAGATGGAGAAGGAGGGGAGGAGGCAGGCTTCAGAAACACGGTTGTGGATGTCACAGTGAAGCTCTTATCATTAAGAATATGACTGGAGAATGACAGGGAGTCAGATCTTCTCGTGAAAGTTGACACTTCGTTCACGAGCCCACCCGTGTTAGTCAGGATGATCGAAATTTCACGCTCGTTCTAATAGAAATGTGGGCGCAGAGAAAACGTTGTTAAAGCGTGACACTGTTTGGGCCACTTAAAGGCTGACTTCACACGTCATCCCATGATGCACCGGACTTCTCTTCTCTCTTCATTCTCTCTGCTCACACTAAATGGAGACAGATGGCAGCCCTTTACAAGGACATATTTCTGTTTGATGCTGCTTTTCTCTCTAAACTCATCCAAACTGTACACGGGTGCAAGTCATAACGCGCATGAGCACAGCGCTCCATGTTCTTTACATGTTATAAGAAATCTCGCACGCCTTTTGTTATTTCAATTTCATGGACAATTGCTGACTGGCACTGAACTCTGGCCTTTGCGAACAAATAACTAAATGAATAAATAATCAATCATGAATCATCTGCTGGGTCCCTGTTAATAACATGGCAGAAGCGCAGATCAATTTTAGTACCACTAATAAGACTGTTAAAAAGCCACTGATGAATTTATTCCGTTCGTTCCTTTTTACCGCAAGTTAGATGGAAAGATAAAGAAAAAAAACAAGTGAGCGTTAACACCACACAACAGACTGTGGTCACTACCTTTACTTACAGTAAATGTAGTCAGATCCAAACCATGATCTCACTATTTTTTTTACAGGGTGTGTTTTTCATGCTACACTTACAGTACTTATGAGGCTGGATCATGCAAAGCTTCCCGGCATGACATATTTGCTTATGACCCAGGTGTAGACTTGTTTGAAATTCAGATTCTATATGCCTTTGCAGTCTGTTTTATTTATCTGAGACATGTGGTGCAAATTTTGTTATGGTTTCTCAATGCTGTACTGTGTACTCAACTCAGGTGCTCTCAGTTTACCGGAGCGGCAGGAAGAAAAACACATTTACCACACAGCACTGTTTAAAACCCGAGAGAGGGAGACTTGTTCCTGTAATACACTTTGACACTTATTCACCAATGCTCATGACATTGTTAAGTCTCCAAGTTTCACATCGCTTACAGTATCTCTCCTTTGCCACTACTCCGTGTCACGCTTGGAAACTACTCTCAGCTGAAGCAGTTTGACATTTTGAAACTATTAGCCCAAGGCCCTTTTGTCCATCATTGCGTCTGCATGCTATGAAGATGCACACTCTCTGCGCACGCTCAAACAGACAGAGAAAGCATAAAATCCCTAACCCTTAAGCTAACAATTTTTTTTTTTTTTTTGCATGATACAGTTTTCCAGAGAGGATGAAAATGGGAAACAGTGCAAGTGTAATTATATTAAATTGTATTGCATAGTACCCTGTAGATCTTTTATCTCAGATTTGCAACAGATTTTATAGCAATTTCTCAGCAAAATTTCGGTATAAACAAAAATATAAAAGTACAATAATGACAGCATAATAATGATAACAATCTGCATAATGTGTAATAGCATAATCGTACATTGACCTTGGTTGAGCCAATATTGTGTAAGCATTCTGTTTTTTTATTTATTTATTTATTCATTTTTTTTTTTTTTTTTTTAAATAAACACTCTGCTTCAGGCAGCAGCCGTTAGAATTTGAATAGCAAAATATTTGTTTCCTCCTGATATGTGCAGGCTCAGAGAGTAGGAAGCTTGCTCACTTATTCTTCTTATAAGTGTAATGCTTATTCTCACTATATTAAAATGGAGCTGGGTCATCTACCAATAGATTAAGATAATGTACAGCTTGAAATGAGTAAAAACATCCAAAAACAGTCTGAATACTCTTATATTTGATTAACAATAATCACAGAATTAGAAATATTAGATACATTTACCCATAATCAAGATACTTTGACTTGTTATCATTTTTCAGGGCGGAGAGTCCATTTAAGGATGCAAAAGAGCCTTAATTATCCAACGAGCCCTTAAAAAAACCCTGTTATTATAAATATAATCATCACTCTTGACTGAGAGCTTTTGTGGCTTTAACTAGGCTTTGTGATAACCCACACACTGTGCAGTGTAAATACAGCGGTTTTGTGTTTTTGTTCTTTTGAATGTCAACAAGCGATAGATGATCAAATAAAACGAAAATAATAATAATAATAATAATAATAATAATAATAATAATAATAATAATAATAATAATTTAGGGTCAAGCAGAAATCCAACTTCTATAACAAAACTATTATTCTGTAAAGCCTATAAAAACAGCACACAAAGCCATCCACACACACACACACACACACACACACACACACACACACACACACAAACACATAATCACAGCATAATCATATTTAACAATATTTCATTTTGAATTCATCATGAATTTCTTGATACATTAATAATTTGAATGAGTTTTTTAAATGTACAGTACTGTGCAAAAGTTTTAGGCACCCTATTTCTTTTACTACAAACTTTGTTATAGATTTTTATTATTTTGTGACTTCTACATGATCAAGTCAGTACAAAAACATTTTAGATTCCCAAACATTAGTTTTCTAGCACAAAATTAAATGTTACAGAAAAATGTTTGTATGTCATTAAAGAAAGCAGCTTATTACGTAAGAGACCACTTTTCAGACAAAAAACACAATGGGGGCTGCTGGGTTTCGCTGCAGAAATAAGAAGCGAGTGCGAAAGTCAAAGTCTCCAGAAGAACTGTGGCTGGTTCTGCAAGATGCTCAATAAAACTTACCAGCTCATTTCCTTATAAAACTGCACACATTGTACTGGAGACTACTATTTTTATTTGAATTTTTTGTCACACCAAATATTGACTTTGTTTCATTTACTACTGTTTACTGCACTTTATGGTATTTTTTTTAAAATGTAGAAACATTTAATTTCATTATTTTGAAGGCATCTTTACCCTACAGCAATTCTTTGCATGCGCCTAAAACTTTTGCACAGTACTGTATATAAATATTTATGCTTCATGCAATAGAACAATGGTTCTCAAGGTGGGATCTGGGGCTCCCCAGGGGTCCAAGAGGTGTTAATTTTTTTTAATTGTTATGGTGCTAAAAGTCACAACCTACCATCATTAATGGTATTCTACAGTATTTATTACTGACTAATTGAATAAATTGACAAATTCAAGAAAGCGAAAAATCTGAAGGGGTCTTTTTGGATCCGAAAAGTTTGAGAAACTCTGCAATAGAGGGAAAGTGAATATGACTTCTGAATCATATAAAATAAATCTGGGGGAAAAAACAAGAAAGAAAAAAAATTAAAATGAAATTTTTTTGGGGAAAAAATACAGCAGAGACCACTCTCCTTTGATTTCATTCAGTTTAGCTGTGCTGTGGTTTACAACAAACATCCTTGCTCATTTTTTTCACATCTCAAAAAGGACAGACAAAGTCATAAACACTGCAGAATCAGTCCTAATGCAGGGCAACACATGAACATCCTTCATTGTGACACGGAGACAAAGAGGGCCAACTCTGCTTGAGAGGAGGTGATCTACACACTTCAGCTCTCCAGCGGCAGAGAGGAAATTCATTGTGTGCATGAATCAAGCGCTCGCTCCGTGTTCTCTGATTACTGTCGGTGATGACACAGTGCCCCGCAGTCTCCGTAAGAATTCACATTATTTCTAATAGAGGAGCAGGGAGGGGAACCTAAGCAGCTGCATCTTCCATCCGTTCCACAGCACTGCTCGAAAATGAACCAGTCGCTCGAGACCGTTAACATTCTGGAAGCTGTCGTCATTAAACGTCCCAAACAAGCACTCCCACAGACGCACCGAGACAAGAGCGTGTGAATTACGAGATTCTCTCAGGCTGTGTGTGTGTGTGTGTGTGTGTGTGTGTGTGTGTGTGTGTGTGGTTTTATGATGTGTTATGTGGAGTATACGAGAAGATCTATATCAAAAAGCTATACATTTAAATTCTGTTTTCATGTGAGGGAAGGATAACTATGCATATAGAACGAATATGACGAATGACAGATTTATACGTGTGCTAGAAACGTGAAATTTTGACTTTGAGGACAATATAAAAAGAGAAGTCAGAATGTGCATATGAAATGGGTGCATGGATAACTGTGAGCATGTCTCAGCTGAATGATTATACTAGCTGTAGTAGTATGTTGGTGTTCTATGTGTAGCGTGTGTGTGTGTGTGTGTGTGTGTGTGTGTGTGTGTGTGTGTGTGTGTGTGTCCTCTGGGTCGGTTAGGTCAGACTGCTGCATGATAATTTGTTTATTTGAGTGGCGAAGACGTGTATGTCCTTGCAACACTGCAGAATGTATCCAAAAAGCAGATATGGTTTGTATAAGTGTCTCAATAAAAATTTCCTCCGGTGTTTTATATTTTGTATTATTTCTGGCCTCTTTCTGCAGTCTTGAACTGTGTATCTCTACAGCAGGCTATACGAAATTCTACAAATTACCAAAACTGTAGTGCGTGGGTAGAGGGCAGAGGCTACAATTACAAAGAGAGGACCTTAATCCTGTTGTTTTCTCATTAAGCTAATGCATAAGCAGGACCTGTGGCACATACTGTATGAATGTAGAGTAGTGTACTGGCCCCTGGAAAAAGCCGATGTATTGCATATTTACATTCAGAAGAGTATATAATTACAATGTACAATATAGTGTATATATCCTTAACACATATCCTGTTAGTACAGCATGACCGAAGAAGTGCTGAGAAATGATCCAGAATCTCTCAGTCATGAATATGTAAATACGCTCACAGAAAAAAGGGACTAAACTGTACAAAAAGCTTGTCACTGGAGTGGTAGCCTCAAGGGTATGTCTTTTGTATCTCTTGTTAGAGGATCATAATTGTAGAGAAACCTCATTAAAGGATATAATTGGACTTTAAGGACTGCTGTTGTATCTTTGGAGAGGGAACATTTACATTGTTTATACCTTGGGGAACAAAAATATTTCTCCACTGTACCTCTTTTGTGATAGTGTTTATGAGGTGGCTGGGAGTAATATCCAATCGGGCTATGCTCTCTGGGTGGAAGGGATGACATACTCAATCAATCACAGTGACACTAGACATTCATGCATGTCTATAAGCTCCTGCATGCATAAAAGTGCAGACAGCGCTTTCCTCTGATTGTGTTACACTGCCCTGTGATGCAGCAGGAGCAACAGTTCGAAAAGGTGCAGCCGGCTGGCTTAACATGTTTAGGAGGACTGAAAGGAGGCTCTCAGTGGAGGAAGTGGAATCTTTAAATGCAATTTTCTCCCTTTTCGCTTCTGAGGGTAACCAGATTTTAAAATTCTTTATAGCATGGCTCTGTTCAATTCTCAAATCAGAAGGTGTTATTTAATTTTCTATAACGGCACCACTATGACTGTAGCTCCTGCTGTAACATAAATTATAGCTTTATATTAATGCACTTGCTTGGTTGTTGTTTCTATAGTAACAGCTCATTTAACAGCTAGGGACTTCTCTGGGTGATGCTTCACACAATCTAATAAGGGTGAAGGGACATTTATGTAATATTTATGGAAGAAGTCTTGGTTGTCAGCGCTTTGTAACAGATAGTAAGTTTTCTGTCAGTAAGGAGCATCTTTAGGACAGAGACCTTTACGCCTTCCAGTTGGCTTCCTCTTTTTGTCTTATTAACTTAAAAGAATAAAAGAGAGGCTGAATCAGGTTTCTAAGAGTGGAGTATGCTAAACCTGTTGTCCAAACCAGGTGAGTGAGCGTTCTCAACATATGAGCTAGGGTGACGGAGGGTCTAGGTCTCTCAGGCTGGGTTTTAAACTGAGTGATGCTGAATTAATCAGATGGCACTCTGGGAGCATGGACCAGAACGGGGTGAGACAAGGACCAGAACTGCTGATGGTTCTTTTATGATGTGATCTGTCTTTGTTCTGCCACACTAGCTAGATCAATTGCATGAGAGCTGGGGTAAAATCAGCCCCAGAGGACCGCACAATTACGTAAAGGAATGTGGCGTGTACATGGATGTGTGTTGTATGTAGCTGTATATCAATGGTTGTTAATTCTTTGTCTCAAGGTCTGTGTGATGCAGGGATGATGCATGGGGCTATAAAGTTGACAGAGTGTTGGGAGTCCATCCACTTGTGAAATATAAGTGTGTGTGTGTGTGTGTGTGTGTGTGTGTGTGTGTGTGTGCGTGTGTGCATAAATGCATAAGCTGCTGACTCAGTAAGTCTCTGTCTCTCTTTCACTCACTCACTCTTTCTTTTTCTGTCTCTGCTGGGAGTGAATTCTAATCAGAGCTCACATGGGCCATTCTGTGCACTGATGTGTGCAGCTCATGACATCTGCACAAAGTACAGCTAGACACAGCACTAATAAAAGTTCTGTAGCACCTCTCTCTCTCTCTCTCATTACCTCAGTATCACCCTCCTGACTTCATTCAGGCCACATGGTCCCAAATGAAACACCAAGGGGACATGTGCTATCCAACCCAAGGGCTAAAAATGTCCACAGAAAAGGAAGCAGGGCAGTCATCAATCACACTCATTTTTTTTTTTTTCGCAGTGTCTCCTTTCACAGACATGTTCCACTCCCCTGATGCTCCTGATGCTTAATATGACAGCTCTGATGCCGAGCTGCCATTTTACTTTCACTCACTTCATTATAACCACAGAGAGGTGACCTTGCTCTCTGTCTCTTTTCCTCCATCTATCTCCACTCCTCCACCTTCCCCCTCTCCAGTCCAGTGCCACCGTCTCTCTTCTCTTATCCCCACTGACACAGTCACTTCACATGCCTTTATTTCTTCTCACACACACACACACACACACACACACACACACACACACACACACACACACACATATATATATATATATATTTCCCATGCCCTGGGTGTTTTAAATGGACTGTAGAGAAGACTGTAATGAAATGAGAACAGAGTAGAAGAAAAGAGAAAAGCACAGAAAATAACAGAAGAGCAGCTCATGAAGGAATATAATAGAACAGAAGAGAGGAGAAGCAAACAGACAAGAGCAGAACAGAACAGAACAGAGCAGAAGAGGACAGAACCGAAGAGAACAGAACAGAAGACAGCAGAACCGCATGGAACAGAAGAGAACAGAGCAGAACAAAAGAGAACAGAGCAGAAGAGAGCAGAACAGAAATGAACAGAGGAAAACAAAAGATAACAGAATAGAAGTCTACATAACATAAGAGAGCAGGACCGCAGAAGAGAAGAAAACAGAAATGAACAGAACCGAACAGAACAGAGAAGAACAGAGAAGAACAGAGCAGTGCACCAGAGTCAAATTGAACATGTTTTCATGTGCTGACAAAACAACAGAGAACGTTTTTAACTGAAAGTTAATTATAATGGGCGTCTAAAGGCGGTTGTTGGGGCAGTCACTAAACATATTTTTGTAGAATGCTTTCAGAAATAATTCAGCCAAAGTTATATTTTTATTTTGTAAATGAAGCTCTAAGTAAGCATATTTTGTTCCTTTAGAGTTTTAGAAACATTTGTGGTTATGCTTCATAAATGTAAACACATAAACATGGAGATGCCTCCATTTTAGTGAGAATGCATGTGGACACCGCAAAACCTTCACCCGGAATCAGTTTTTACTGTATTGCCCTAGTATTGAAAAGTTGTATAAAATTACATAAAACAACTTGGTCATCAGCTTTATATCATTCTATGACTGAGTTGTTACAATGTGATGTTTTGAATTTGCAACAAATACTTGTGTTGTTGACAGAGTTTAACAACTGCCCTTAGACCTCTGTTATAACTGAGTTTTAAGTACATTTTTCCATTCTGTTCTTAGGAATTTCTCAGGAAAACTGACTAGAAGCTACATATGTGTTTAATAAAGATTGTGTGTGTGTGTGTGTGTGTGTGTGTGTGTGTGTGTCTGTGTCTGTGTCTCACACTGACCTGTTTCTCAGACATGACATAGATATAGTTATAGTCCAGTGAGAAGGCCATGTCTCTGAGAATAGGGCTCCTGTCCTTATTGACAGACACTGTCTCGTACTGCACACCGCCATAAGGAGGCCCGTCCACACGGATCTGAAACAGGAAAAGGAAGTAACACACATAAGCAAATATCAACTGGCACACAACAATATAATGGGGTGATAGCTTCCTTATACTGGTATGCTTTGCAAATGATCAGTTATCAGCATGGAAATAACTAACGATTAAATCAGGTTATGAGAGCTTACATGGACATGGACATCTCATTTATTAGTCAGTAAGACATTTAGTTCAACTTAACAAACATCCATTATGGGCGGTAGACACACATATATGTGGCTTGTGTGTGGGGGGGTTGACTCGAGGTCAGTCATGTGTCTAGTGGGACTTCACAATGGCAGAATATATGGTGCGTCAATACAGAAAACAATGTACAGAGAGCTTAATGACAAAAAAAAAAAAAAAGGAAAACCACACAGCCCTGTCTGGAGACTTTCTTTCAACCCCATGGATAACAAAGCCCTATAGAAAACAACCGGAAAAAATATCTTGTGACTGATGGTACATGCTGAAATGATATTTAATGAGACAGTAGGATTGCTGGTATACGTATATCTGGTTTATTCAACTAAAACTTGTTACATTAAATGCCTTGGTGACAAACATGACAAATATGACTGAATTACAGCAACAGTTACCTTTTAAATGATTAGTGATTAGTGATTATTGATTAGCTCACGGCTATAAATAAGACACATTAATTGTGGAGAGGTTATGTTTTGTTTCCCTTGCGCCGCCTCATGTTACCACGTTTTATTAGCGCTACAGACTCTGAACAGATGAGACATCTGTTTTGAACATGAAGCAGAGAATAAACGCATGCCTCTGTGTCCACAAGCCATGTCATGACTTAATAAATCAGACCAGAACCTATTTTCTTTCTTGAAGAGCTGTCTTCAGGTAAATAATTTACATAAACTCATATGATTTTCCGCAACAAGTTGCAACAGAGAATCTGCTTCAGAAACATGGTCCATGGATCATGTAAGGCCTGTTTTTCCATACGTTTATCAGTTTTGTTATAGTACTTTTTTGTTTTTTGAGTGCTCAGCTCAATCTGCTGAAATATTGAAGTTCTGTATATATATTTTACTCCAGATTTATACCTGATGAAGCAGACCCAGTGCAATGAAATCCACCCTGTTATTTAGTGAAGGAAAATGTGTTTTAAATCCAAAGCAACCATTTTGTCATCTTCTAGAAAATCAAATACTACTACTACAAAACTACAGTATTTGATGAGGTATGATTTGCTGCCTTCTCATTCAAACTCATTCAACCAATCAGCGGTGCCAAATCCAGAATTCATGATGGGTGAAACCTGTTGAGACTCCCCCAAAACACAAATCAAGCCTGATGTATGGTAATTCTCCCTCTACTGCAACATGACCTTGAGCAAAGTCAAGGATAAAACCAGCCAGCGCACATGCTTCAAACAATCCAGCATCACTGCACAACCGAGATATATCATTGTGGATGAGAAAACCATGCTTCTTGAGGAAGGCAGAAGGTCTCCACAGGCTCACAAGTCTCTAACCTGACATTTACGGTATGCCAACTCACAGTCGTTAAAGGTAAATACCTTCATTGATAAAGCACGTCACATTTCTCTTCCCTTTCTGACCTGAGCGTGACCCTGATCTGACCATGGGTGTGATACAACGATCGTATGTCACCAAAGCTTGTGTGTCCACTACACACACAGAGATCACTCAGAGGTATGCTGCATTCAGAGCTGGAAAGCAGTGGTGCATGGTAGGTATGTGATTGTGGCCTTGTGAGCTATAGCTCAGGAGGTTGCTGAAAAGGATTGTAGTTACGGAGGGGAAGAAGTGTGGCGGGTTCACAGAGTGAAAAATGATGTAAAAGTCTACTTAACTAGCGCGCACAACACACACACACACACACACACACACACACATACACACACACAAGAATTTATGAATGCACAGACGTACCCAAGTATTGTTGCTTCCATATAACACTGTTCATCCTAAAGGCAAATTCACACCAAAAGTAAATCTGAAAAAATGTTCAGCCATGATTTTCCCAGAATAAAGATCAGTGATGGACAAACAAGGATTCATTAGCTAGTAAAAGCTCCAATGTGGTCATGTTTCAGTTGCCCAGTAACCTACATGCTAATATAATTTAGAAGCTAATGTAATTGAACCCAAGCTAGTTATCTAATTAAGTGCATTAAGGCTGACTAATGAAAATAAGTAAAGACTAAAATTCCTGGGGAGTGGAAGATCCTATGTACTGTACGTCCTCGTCCTGTCCTGAAAATGTCCTTGATGGCTGAATCTTTATTTTCGCTTGACATGACACTTTTGTACTGCAAACTACCTTTCTATAATTTGCTCAGGTTCCACATCCCTTTGTGTTGTTGATTCATCAAAATGTTTCGGAATATGTTCATTTATTTATTTACAGCATTTGACAGACAACCTTATCCAGAGCAACTCACGTTTATCTATTATTATTTTTTTTATTTTATTTTTTTATCAAATGAGCAATTGAGGATTAAGGGCACTGCAGTGGCAGCATGCCAGCGCTGGGAATTGAACTCGTGACCTTCCAAACTGTGGTCCAACATCTCACCCACTGAGCTACCACTTCCTAGCCAACATAGCTCCAACTGATGACCAGAATGCATCCATGGCTGAGCGTGTGCTTGTGTCACTACATCACGAAACATACACCTGAAGTAAAAAAATGCTTAGTGAAAGTCAATAAGGTGTTTTTTTTTCTGTTTATGATGGGTCTCAAAAGTCTACTAACTATTAATTATCCCTACTAAGCCCTACTTATCTGCCGAGCAACTATGAATAAAAATTCAGTAGTCTGCTTTAATTTAATCTGCTTCTTCAGACGCACAAGCTACTGATTTGTTCACCCCTGAAAGATATTTCCATTTGAACCATTTTTTTTTTTCAGTCTACGCCAGCTCTGTGAGATGCTGACTTAAAAAAATCCAACCCCATCTGTCCTGCTGTTGTTGTTTTTTCCCATGTTAGTCCTTCCTTTTTCTTTAGCTTGCACATGTGATCAAGTGAGAAAGACTCCAAAGAAATGGATAACACACTCCCACGTTATATACAGTGTGAAACAAACCATGGTTGTACGGTGATGCCACTCATTACGCTAACATAGGAAATGTGAATCAACGCAAATATTCGGTTTGTTTACTGAGACACTGTCTCATGTTACATTTTTGAGTGAACGGTGTTGTAATTACAGCTGGCCTCACTCTGACTGTCCTCACACCACGTGTTACGCTGACCGTGTTGAATGTATACGTATTAGTTTTGCTTGATGAAAGTGCCCTGTTTCTCTATTCCCACAAAACTGAGTTACAAGCAGTGTGGAGCAGACAAAAGATCTCTTATGCTTTGATTTCTCTGACGTAGATATGCTGCTTATGTGCGAAATCTACGGAAATCTTGCTCTATTTCCTGTCCGAACTTGTTTTTTTTATTTAATGCAACATTTATCCTCAATCTCAATCCAGTTTTGTGGTTACATTTTTTTTTTTTTTGTATTTGCTTTTTCTAGTCCTTTGTGAGCTGCTTCTCTCTCTCTCTCTCCGTGTGTGTGTGTGTGTGTGTGTGTGTGTGTGTGTGTGTGATTCAGTCAAAGACTCAAAATTTAAGCCTTTTCCAGCTGGTTTTTACATTACGGCGCTGCCACTAGAGAACTACAGGATGTATAAAACACATTGTATTACACACAGCCAAGTTTCACTTCATCTGTATGTACAACATGGACAGTGTATGAATGTCCAAGACACACACACACACACACACACACACACACACACACACATCCATTGTAAAGGGCATGTTATACAGACTTCACTGAGCACTTCTCATCTGCTCTGTGCTCACCTTCATCTCCCCTTCTTTGTGCTCACTCCAACATTCTCTCGATGTCTCTCTTGCCTTTAATTATTCATACACTCCTTACTGATTGTTCCTCCAGACTGAACTCTAGCTACAGTATAAAAGAAAGCAAAGATTTGTTTGCAGGCTCTCTTACTTTTGTCAGGGCTATTTTGTTTTTCTGTTTGTTTTCCGATCGAATTCTAGTTTCACGGCTAGTGGGTGGTCTAACACACAGTATGATGCCCGAATTGTTTTTGAATGAATCTACATGCAATTTTGGTCCACTTGCATGTGTATAGAAAAACAAGTGTGTGGGTGTGTGTTATGTCTAACAATAATATGCAAGTCAAAGTGTCTTTGGCAACATGGGCTCCGCGTCAACCCCCTGGCGGGTTTCTGCTCTTTATTCTGAGCACAACTACGTTTACAGAATTCTCGAGTTCCACCATGGGCTTGCTATCAAAGCAAAATGCCTCTCTCACTCCCTTCCATACTCTCTCAGTCCCTCCCTTCCTCACACTCCCTCTGAGGCTGAGTACTGTTTCAATGCTCAGGGTGCGTGGATGCGAAGTGACATGAGCCACTTGAAGGCCATGGTTGTAACACGCACATTATGGAAGATGCTATTGTAGTACAGCAGGAAGAACAAAAGAGTCTGTTTTAAACCATCAGAGAGAAAGAGCGAGGGAGAGAGAAAGAGAACATTCGCTGGCACCTGAATTCTTCAAACTGACATAGGTGATGGATTAGATGTGTAATCCAGGCAGACCGGGACTTGGGGGAAAAAACTGTTTCTGCAGAAGTGAATGAGACCGCCACAGAGAGAGCGATGGGGTGCAAGGGAAGGCTGCAGAAGTTGAAATTGCCTTCTTCTCTCCATTAATAAACACAGCCAAAAAGAAAATCTATTGTGTTTTCAAAGAGCCATATGCACTCACAGAGGTCTGAATGAACAGTATGAGGTGATTTGTGTCTTATGCTTGTGACAGTGAGTTGTTATTGTCTTATGACAATGTCTAGCTGAACTAATAGAACCAAAATACATAACATCAACACTTGATAGATTACAGGAAAAAACCTCCCACTCACTCCTCACAAATCTGAAATATATCTGAGTATATCTGTAGATCATAACTACCAGCAGGATGGTGCCACTATTGATATACAGGGATTAAACAGTCCCTCCAGGATTTAGCGATTCTGTGATGGCAGAAATTAACGCAAAATCGAGGAAAACCCGCAATATTCGGAGGAGCTTGCAATTTTTCAAAATTACAGCAGAATTTCTGCAGATTTGGGCCAAGATGTGTCATGTGACATCATCACAACATGCATTCAGCCAAAGCCTTGAACATGAGTACAGCTAAAAGGTCTCATTTACCAACAAACCTCACTGCAAAAGACCGTGCAAAACAATTTCGTGCAATTGCAATTTCGCCAATTCAAGTAGTTTTCCACATAAAAAAGCACAGAAGACTCCACAAATTGCATCGCAATATTTGAAAAAAAAAAAAAAAAAAAAAAAAAAAAAAAAAAAAAAAAAAAAAAAAGCCACAGCAAAATCAAGCATTTTTGGCTGCAATAATCACAAAAAAAATCCTGTACAGACTGATTAAAATAAGATCCGGCCAATATCATAAGACCTAGGCCAGATTTTTTAAACTGCTGGACCGCTTTCCAGATGCAGAAGCAGCGAAGTATTTCAGTGGATCAAAATGAGCACTCGAACAAAACTAATCAACGTAGGAAAAAACACGAACCTTCTGTAGCAGATCTTCTGTTGTGACCAATCACATGAGCATTCACAAACTTTTATACAGTATATCTATCATCTCGTTTACCTTCTCTGGCCTGATTAGTGAACGTTTAAGAATGTTTACAGCTGATTGAACAGAAATGGTTTATTCTCCTTGCTTCAAAACAGATGTCTTTTCTATTCATGACTATTCTAGTTCATGACGTTAGTCAAAAGTGGTAACACGAGGCATCGGAACAAAACATATCCCCTTCAGATTGATGTCTTATTTATAGCCATGAATTAATCACTAATGGTTCTGCATTAAAAGGTAATTGTTGTCGCTATTCACTCATGTTAGTTGCTTACCCAGTTTAATTTATTAATTTATCTGGGATGTTTAGTAGAGGAGTGCGCAACTCCTGTGCTGGAATGTGATGAGGTGTTCTCTATCAGTTCTGCTTGTCTGCTTCTGCGTGCACAGTTGTCATTCTGTCACCTAGAAGACACCTATCTGGTGTAGTTAGCAGCAGGAGAAACAGACTGGGCTTACTATGCGTGTTAACCCCACAGGGTTCTGTTTTAACCCATCCTGAGGAGGATGAGCAGATTACATTTGACCCTGTTAGGGTCTGCTGTTTAGAGGAATTCCTGAGGCGTGAAGTAATTAGTGTCTGTTACTACGTGCTGCATGAACGGACTCTCTCTCTCTCTCTCTTCCCCCCCCACCCCGAATCAGCCAGATAAAGCAAGAGTGAATGTGAATCAACACAAGTCAACACAGTTAAAATGGATTACAGCAGATTGGAGATAGACCACAGGAGGGATTACACCGTCAATCTGAGATGAAAAGCACTCTCTCTCGCTCACACATTTTTCTTCCTCACTATATTCATGCACACTTCTAGACAAGGTACCCCACTGTGTATGATTCCTACTGAGCTCTCAGCAGGTCTGAGAGATGCCCTTCTCAAGCTTATGGTTTACATACTTTATGAGAGCTACACATAAAGGGATTGTCTACACTTACCCCCCTCACTGGAATCTCCATTGGAGTGCTGAGTAAATATATTACAATCCTGACTGACTATATGCTAGAACCGAACATAAAGTGTCCATCAGCTGTCTTGATGCAAAGATCTAAACAAGAGTATTGACTCTCTGTTGTACTGATGAGTTCTGGGTTATCATATACTGAGTGGTCATTTAGCCTAGCTTACTGCTCAGTCTAATAAGAGTCGCAGTATCTTAAAGACCTTGTACAGTCTGAAGCTGAAAGAAACAGCACATATCATATATCATCCCAATATCCCACACTCACACTTGCAATACTATGAAATCTGCTGCAGCTGGTTATTTTCTGCCTTTATAGAATAGTTACTACACTTTCTGAGGCCTGTTCCACGAAGTGAGTTGAACAAACTCTGAGTTGCAGAGAAAGTTTACTTTTATAGGCTTATATAGGAGAATAAAAGGATTGAAAATATATAACCCCAACATATTTTATGTAATTTCATTTAATATAAATGTACATTTTAAAAATAATTAATAAAATAGATATCAATTTGTAGGGCTACCACTCAAAAATAACCGCAAAGCAACACATACAGTTTGCGGTACAGTAATAGTGTGGCTTTGGCGTGTCAGATTTTTAATGTGCGACTCAAGAAGCCGGCAGAAATAAAGAAGCTGGCAGAAATTTCGTCTGCCGAAAATCCATATCTTTCATACAGATGGTCATCGGGAAAAGCCAGCACAAGCACTAAAGGGTTAACTTTGATGCGTCAGATTTATCTCACTTTGCTCACAGTCCAATTTGGGTTTGAGTTTTCTTACCCAGAATAAAACCTTCTCTGGAGCAGGTTATCCGTGGAGCGTAAGTTACCATGGAGATGAAATCCGCCAAAAACCAATCCACCTTGTTGATACCGAAATTCTTATGCATTGTTTCTGAGGCAGTCTACCTACACACCTATAACAATACTGTCAAAATGGAGAGAAAACAACTGCTTGAACACTAGACGGGTCACTGTCTGAAAGTCAAAGCAAATTCAGTTCACAGACTACAGATTTCAACATGTTTCCTTGTGTAGAGAAAAACAACCAGAAAACATGTTTGCTTAAAACTTGCCTGAGGAAGGCTGTTGGAACAACCTATAAAAGTTTTACAAATGCAAATATGTAGCAGGGGGGTATGGTGGCTTAGTGGTTAGCATGCCTTCCGTGCACCTCCGGGGTTCGATTCCTGCCTGTGTGCATGGAGTTTGCATGTTCTCCCCGTGCTTCCGGGGTTTACTCCGGGTACTAAGGTTTCCTCACCCAGTCCAAAGACATGCACCATAGGCTGATTGGCATCTCTAAATTCTGTGTAGTGTGTGAATGGGTGTGTGAATGTGTGTGTGATTATGCGATGGGTTGGCACCCCATCCAGGGTGTCCCCTGCCTTGTGCCTCAAATCCCCTGTGATAGGGTCCAGGTTCCCCTGTAACCCTGTCTAGGATAAACGGTATGGAAAATGGATTGGTAGAATATGTAGCACAGATTACAAACTACAACCACCATACTCTAAAAATAAAAGCTCTAGGATAAGACTGACATGAGAGAAATTCTTACCAAAGCTTTTATCTAGCTTTCAAACACCATAGCAATGCAATACAAACACACTTGACCTTTCCCAACAGAGAAACACAGGAACCTCCATGTTCTTTCAGCTCCACTGACTATACTACTCTAAATTCTTCATTCTGATACAGTAATTCTTTGAAAGGACAATTTACCAATGAGGCCTTCATGAAATTGTATATTGTAAAAATACGTACATATTCATTGCCAGTCTGGGAAAACCCATTAGATGTCTGGCAAGCAGGAAAAAAAAATTAGGTTTTGGTCAAAATTGGGTTTTTCTGTCTATGACAACAAATATGGAAATGTGTTTATTTACTTTTCAATCTTGCTTATGCACTGTTATGCACTGTAGTCTTTAGAATCACTACCTTTTAACTTTTGGTAGTAACTAGACTCGAAAATGCTATAACTTTGCAGTTGAGAACAAAAGGGAAATACTGTATATTTTAGTTCAGAAAAGTTTGCAGTTTTCAGAATTATCTATAGCAGAAAATGTCAAAATTTAACCATGTGAATGGTTTTCCAAGGCTGTACAGGGAAACACATTGAAATTGTACATGGTATATGCCCATATATAATCCAGATGCAGTTGATAAAGACTGGAGTATACGTTTAATGAAAAATATGTATGGTTTTTACTAATATTGGCTGCTTGGGGAACAAAATTTGTAAGAGACAGTGAATGGATGCTTTCAATATGTTATTTGTTTTTTTCTAATTTAAATACAAAGTTCATACTTTAGTATTGTTTAGCTTTGTTTAGCTGACTGACTATATGCTAGAACCGAACATAAAGTGTCCATCAGCTGTCTTGATGCAAAGATCTAAACAAGAGTATTGACTCACTGTTGTACTGATGAGTTCTGGGTTATCATATACTGAGTGGTCATTTAGTATTACTTTATACTTTAGTATTGTTTAGCTTTCCCTAGATTAGAAATAATCAGACATGCAAAATCATATGTAAATATGAACACACATGCACATCACATGCACGCATGGCATCAATGTGCAAATAGTCACATCTGAAAATCCAAATTAAGCCCTCAATGTGCACACACTGTGAACCTATTATGAATGCTCAATTAAAACATTGCTTAGCTAATTGGATGATTAAATCCTACATACATTTAAAGCTGAACTCAACTTTTACTGCTTGAAGTGTATCAGTGAGGCTCATTTTAGTGTGAGTATGTAAGTGAAGAAAGCAGTGTTACTATATCCACATGTATATACTGTATATTATCGGAAGTAGCCTGTACAAGGTAATGGTTTATTAATGTACACAAATCAATACACACCATTTCTAAGAACTGGCAGGGGGAAAAATGAAGATTTAATCTATGTTCTAAGATTGGGATAAAATCTATTAGCGAACAATCAGCAAATCATCCATCTATTCTAGTGGAGGTGTATGAAATAGCTAGGCAAGACTTAGTGACTTCGTAGGTGGATGTCACATACCTCATTAATATTTCATCTATATTAAGTGCCTGACACCCTGCAGCTAAAGAACTCATGACATCCTTATTAAAAGAATTTCCCATAGTGCCTGTGACCCTCTGTGCCTCTGTCCCATGTGTAGGAGACGTGTTATTATGGATCCCACTGCAGTTCTGGGCAAAGGACTCTGACACATTTAAGTGTCAAATCAAACACTCTCTGCAGTATTGGCAAATCATCACGCTTTAAACACCACTAATGCAATTTTGATGCCCTTTGTAAATAATTTAATTTTTAAGTTCGAATTTTGAAAAATGTCAGAAGATAAATACATAAATGTACCAGGACTTCTTTTAGATGTTTATGCATAATCTTATTTAAACCAGGCTGAAATGAATTACTTGGTGACAGCTATTATATATTTACAGCATTTCTCATAGGAAAATAATTCTCAATGAGTTAAAAAAAAAAAAAATGGAATGGAAATGTATAATATGTTTTATGCCTTCAAATACTACTTATCTACTTATCTTACTACTACTTACTTACTTAGTTGTGCTGATATTTTAACTGCTAAAAAACACCATTCTATAATGAATGTCTATGCATAGCCTTTTTTTGTATATAAAATAGTGTTACCTTTTGTTGAGGGGATTTGTCCCTGATTTTCTCCCTAATTCAGTCATGGCCAGTTCCCTAGGGTGGGGAGGGTGAAGGATAAAACGTGCTTCTTCTGAGGCACATGAAACCAGGCAAATCTCAAAAATCTTTTCGAACTGCTGCTCATGCTGCGTCACAGGGCAGCGTAAAACACAAAGTGCTTTCGACCCTCTTCTGTATGCATGACCTCACAGATGGCTATGATTGGCTAGCGTCGCTATGAATGATAGCGGAAAGAGAGTAGGCCACCTCTCCCACAGAGAGCATGGCCAATTTCACTCTCTTGGACTTCCGGCCATGGATGGGCATGGCATCAACAGGATTCGATCTCAGGACGATAGGGCAAATTCTTTTCTACCAATCACTCGGGAGCCCCCATTTTTTAACTTTACGACATGGGTACAGAGACAAAATCCTGAACAAGTACTGTGAGGCATTTTGAATGTCAGTAATATCTTTAATTTTTGTAAATTATTTGTAACTCTGCAGTTTTGTAGTGATTATAAGCAGTGAGCTAAATATAGAGCTGTGTTAAAACAGCAGACTCAGCCCAAGTCAGCTCTTTGAGAATAAGTTCTCGGGTAACCCCTGCTGAACTTTCTGGTATTTGGTTTTTTTTCCCCTCTGCCTAATTGGCCTAAATGTCCCATTTTAGGATTTACTAGGAGGCCACATTCCTCTGTCCTGCTTTTTTGAGTATCTTTTCCTCCTGCAGTCTGAACCGCAGAGCTGTGTAAAGCAATTCAGCAGGGGAAAACAGCAGTTTTTTTAACCTTTCGTTCTGTTTAGGTTGGCTGATTTCCAACATGAGAATTAAAACAACACTTGGATCAATTTTGTTAATCATTTAAAAATTACACATATTACAGAAATTATGTAAATGTGATTTTGAACTCAGTACAGCTGTAATAATAATAATAATAATAATAATAATAATAATAATAATAATAATAATAATAATAATGGAAAAAAAGCTCACAGTAAAAGTATAAGAAAAAAATGGTTATTGTAGTCCACTATAAGGCATTCTCAGGAATGTGAAGGGCATTTGTGTGTCTATTAAATATCTAAATGTTAAAAGTTAATAATATGACATTTTTAATGTTTATAATAGCGAATGTTAGGATATACAGTGGGGTCCAAAAGTCTGAGACCACTAGTGAAAATGCTTCTATTTTGCATTCTTTTCTAATTTAATACAATAATTTTAATTACAAATTATATTATTGACAACAACTTGAGTGAAAAGTAGAATCTTTGTAATATTTACATGGATTTCAGAGTTTCTAAGTATTTGGTGTGTCCCCTATTTTGCTTTAATGACGATGTGCACTTGAGCTGGCATGGACTCTACAACCTTATGATCCATTTTAGATCAAATTCATTGGAGTGTCATCTGAACACGTGCTTCAGAAGAAGAGATTGGGCATGAGTAAAATCTGACCTTTTGTACAAAGCAGTTAACATGGTCAATATCACAAATTTGCTTACATGTAAACAGGAAACTAGAAACAATGTAGAATCTTGAATATTAAATATTGAACATTTACTTTCTTTGATTTAAATATTTCAGAATTCAGATTTTCAGTGTGGTCTCAGACCTTTGGACTCTACTGTATTTGCTCCAATCCACCGCTTTGGTGCCATTCTGAAACCACTGGGGTCAGGACCCGGTCTCTCATGGGTATATTACAACAGCGATCGGTCAGAGTGATCTTCTGAAGGTACTAGAGAGCTGTCAGGATGTTTACACTTGGGATGTTTAACCAACTTGCTAACTCTGTGAGGCTAAGGAATATAAACACATAGAACAACCTCACTGATTTGGGCTTCTCGACTTGAAGTGTCTCAGAAACCTCAAAACTCCAAGAGCAAATAAACATCCACATAGTTTCTTCTAGAGTGTTTTTACAGACCAACAGTCTGCTCAGTGAGAAATATTTCAGTGCGGCAGTTCTATTTTATGTGTATGCAATTGTTCTATTTAATGGATATGAACTACACCGTAAGCCACATTACAATCCCTGTGTCAGCAATATCTAAAGCCACAACCGCTTCCCCAACTACCCACGCCACTCGCCAATATCTAAAATAAGTGCTTGAGTTGAGGTCAGAACTGGCAAATGAGTGTTTTAGAGTCAGAGAGAGGCACAGCTTAATGGGGTTTTCGGGGATCAAAAACTATCAAAGGAGTGAGAGGAAACCAAATAAGCAAGAAAGCTAGAACATAATCAATGGTGACTGCACAGAGCCTCTCAGAAGTGCTGCATCTATAATTAGCGGCACTCCATCAGGCGACTTCAGAAAGACCTGCAGGGACAAAATTCAGCAATACACAAGATAATGTCTCTCTTCTCCAAGTAATTGCTTAAAATGGACTGTAATGTGAAGGATATCCAGAGGACAGCCTAACCTACCAGTATAAACAACGACTTTCACAAATACAACTGAAACCTGGAACTGATAAAGATGCAGTCTGCTGTCTACAATAGTTGATTAAATTTGTTTAACTTAAATGTGTTTCGTTAGCTAAATGCTATGTCACATTTAATTTTAGCAACCTACTACCTATAGTTAAGAAAGCACTGAAGAAAGTCAACACACTAGCATTTAACTTCTAAGCATTGTTAATGATAGTTATTTAGCTACTACTGCTCACACATACAAAAAAGTCTTGATGTATTACTTTTACAAGACACAGGGGTGGACAAATGATTCATTTATTAGTCCACTGGGCAAGTGAAAGCTTCAGTGTGCTACAAGTCCCATGTTTGGTTGCCCAGAAACCTAACTGACTAGGTTAAAAAGTGGTAGCTAACATACTATAATAACATAGTCAGCTAATAAGCTAGTTAAGTGTATTGATACAGACTAAGGGAAACAAATGAGTATATGAATTCCTGGGGACTGTGTTGTCATAGTTGTTAATGCAGCACATCATATTTTTAACCTTGACAAAAAGTTACTAAGTCATTGGTGAACAACATTTCAGCTATGAGCTGTGGTGTTCTCTCCTTGCTTCAAAAGTAAATGTGTTATTTCAGTCTGGCATCTTTATTTTCTCTTGACATGTTTAACTGTGAGGTGACGAATTGTTTGGGTTGTGCTAACAGGAGAGTTAAACATATATAAATGCTTTGCACTGAACTTTATTTTGCCTGGCCTTGCCAGTGTTTCCACATACCCTGGATTCAGAAGCACACGCTATAGTTACAGCACTGAGGTATGAAACACCACTTTACAGTACATTACGGGTAAACGTACACACCAAACAGCATCGATAGTCGACCAGAAGTAGGGTCTATTTTATTATTTTATTAAGGTTAGACGCTCTGGCCACTTTTAGGGCTCCCCATCTGATTTGCTTCTTGCTGCAGCCTAGAATTGACTCTAGGCCTCTGTCAGCCTTATTCAAAACATCAAAAGTGGGTAACTTTAATGGTTTGTGAGCTGCCTTTTAGGGAAAAGAGGGTGAAGGTCTTTAGAGCTAAGAAGTTCTCTTTATCTGGAGGCAAGGCTAATTTCAGGGACAGGAAAAGGCACAGCAATACTGGCTGTCAGATTTAATATTATTGTAGATCTAGAAGCACTACTACAAAAACATAAACTGCACTATTAAATGTTTAAAATCACTGCCATATGAGAGTTCATTTGGAAATAATTACATACATTTATTCACCAAGTCTCACTAAAGGACCATTGATTTTGTAACAAAGTTTTGTGCTTTCAGCTGCTGTTAAAGTCCACTGAACATCCCCTACTGTAAGCAAAATCAATTTAGTCCTTCCACAGTGAAACCACGTTACCCTCAATCTCCTGTCCATATTGCATTTTAGCTTATTGGGTATATAAGGCAGTGAGAGAGCTTGTTGGGACTTGACAGATGTAGTTCACTGCTTTATCACACTGACAATCTGTGGCATCTTCATCAAACAGACATTAGCAAGAGCGATTGCTGGCACTTCCCACAGCAGCCTGTTAAACTCAGACAGACGGCATGAAAGAGAGAGAGATGAGTGAGGGAGGGAGCGAGCGAGCGAGCGAGGCAAGAGGGTGAAAGAAATGGAGGAAGGGAGAGAGACGATGGGATGAGATTGTTGAATGTTGGTTTGTCAACAGTGAGAGGAGGATGGAGGAAGAGGAGCTAGAGAGGATTCAACATACAGTATAAAATCCAACTTACTATTGTTAAACTGGACTGAATGACTGATTCCCATTCCTTATAATACTTTTACTAGTTCTATTAGTCTCGCTGTATACCGCCCATGCCCACCCCTCCTCTCTTTGTCGTTCTCTCTCGTCCTATTCATTTCAGTGGCTCGCTTTCCATTCTTCTTTCTGATAAGGTCACTCACTTCCAGATTCTTTTCCCCTACACTGCACTTGCAATTAGGTTTCCATCCTACCTTTCTCTCACCCAGCAGGGAGTAATAATGGCCTGTAAGGGGCTACGCTCTCCTCCACCTCTGCCATTCCTCTCTAGCTTTCCATCACTGCCGCCGCATGGCCTGGTGGATATTTAAAGAGTGAGATTGCAATCTAAACTCCACATATGAGTTGACTTTGGTCCAAACATTGTGGCCCTTGATCTGCTATTTTACACTGAACAGCACTACAAGACCTCAGAAGCGATCAGAAGTGTGTTCAGAGGAATAAATGTGCTTGTGTGCACATTTGTGTCTGTCTGTCTCACTGGCTTTAAAGATATTTTAACAAATCCATACACGTCGAACAAAAGTTTAAATAGAAATGAAACACTGGAGGTTTATCTGGCCATCAGCCTACACAATTTGGGTTATGTCCTAAATGACCTAAACCCAGTCAATATTTCCCTCAATATTTCACAATGCCTCCTAGCTAAAACTGCTACCCAATGACCTTTTCAGGCAGTGCCAGTGTAGGAGGCTGTGAGCAGCACTCTCAGATGAAGAGCGCTAGTAATAAATCAGCTTTAAGGCCACCTATGGGGAAGGCTCCTAAAAGATCCTGATTATGGAGCTCACATATCACTCCATACTACTATGCTGAAATCTATATATGGCCACACAACTCCGAAAGTGTGAACATGAATGGTGAAGGAACTAAAAGGAAGAGGAGAGTGAAGAAAAGAGTGGCAGTGTGAGAAGTGGAAAAAAGTGTGATTGTACAAAAAAAAAAAGAAAGTGTGATTAGGACAATGGAAATTGGGACACAAGAAAGAGAAGCAGGGGGAAAAAAGAGTAAAGGTGTCAAGAAAGGAAAGCTAGATATAGACAGATGAAGACATAAAGTGTGTGTGTGTGTGTGTGTGTGTGTGTGTGTGTGTGTGTGCGCGCGCACTGCTTTATTCATTGAACTGAACTGGCCATCAGATAGCACACATAAACACACACAGACTGAGGGAACATGTTTGACCCGGAATGGTTGCTGCTCTAGTTCACTGTTATCATTACACCCACTTTCCTTTTTTATACTCCACCGATTCCAACAATTGTACTTGCCTCTGGAGCTACACACTGTCATTGTCGTGTCTCTCCCTCCTTCCTTCCACCAGCACTAACCAGCGCTGTCCTGCTTCTGACTGACCTTAGAGATACTGATTTATAAAAAGTGTTTGGGCTGCTCTCTCTCTCTCTCTCTCTCTCTCTCTCTCTTTCTTTTTGGGTGTGGTGAGTGCTGCTGAGAGCGTGGTGAAGCTTGCGAGTTATCTGATTCTTTTTTCTAAAATTCTTCTTTCTCTGTTACTGTGTTGTGGTGGTGTTTACAGAAACAGTGTTTGGTGGAATTTGTTTGTTTGTTTTGTGAAGGCGGCGGCTGCCGGCGTGGCTGGTCAGCATGGCTGCAGGGGAACAGTTTAATATGAATAAACTAACACGCCGACACGCAATTAAACTGTCTGCACCTGGCGGGTGTTCGGTTGAAGATTGTAGTCTAGCGGTAGGTGAGATTGTTGGATATGAGAGTTTTAAATCGGCTTCTAGAATGAATAGTGCCGTCGTGATGTTTCTAGACAGTTTGGACCAAGTAAATCAGCTACTTGTGAATGGAGTAGTGATCCAAGGTACCTACACATCAGTGTTGTCCTTAGTAAGCCCTGTTAAAAAGGTCATTATTTCGAATATACCCCCATTTCTAAATAAAATGAGCTCTTGGAAAAAGAACTGGTGAGACACGGAAAATTAGTGTCTCCGATAAAGATGATTCCCATCAGCTGTAAGTCTCCTCACCTTAAACACGTTATGTCTTTTAGAAGACAAGTTCAAATGATTCTGAAAAAGAGTGACGAAGTATTGAACTTAGTGTTAAAATTTAAAGTTGATGATTTTGATTATACTGTGCACGCAACATCGGAAACGATGAAGTGTTTTGGGTGCGGAACTGTAGGGCATGTGATTCGCTCGTGCCCGGAGAGAGTAGGTGAGAACCGGCCGGCTGCTAACGCAGCGGAACCGGAGCCCGGTGGAGCTGAAAGCGGAGCCTCTTTACCAGACGAACCGCAGGGAAGCCTGCAGGTTTCACAGGAGGAAAACCGAGATGATAGCGATCAGGAGAATGAGGTAAAAAAAAAAAAAACTTAGCAAGTGAACAAAAAGCACAAGATGACTTAAAAACGGACTTAAATGTTGGTTACACTGCGACAAGAGTAGCGGAGTCAGTGTTGGTTAACGAGGAAGAGGTTTTAATGGACGCTGATCTGTCCACATTGTCAACCAAGAGGAAAACAAATCAAATACTGAACAAGTTACAAAAGTGTCAAGAACAAATCCAATGATCTGTTCATCTCAGTCAGATGACAGTTTGATAAACACACAGGAGAGTGAAAGTGATGGAAGTGGAGAGACACAGATGGATGTGGAGAAACTCTTTCACCAAAATCCAATCTTTTTTTACAAAGAACAAAAGGCACCAGATCAGTTAAAGTTGATGATTTCTTTCCAGATTTAAAGCTGTTCCTTGACTCAGTTAGAATGTTTATGAAAAACACAGAACATACCGGCCAACCGACCTTTACTGACCAAGAAATCTTTCGTCTTAGAAAATTAAAACTGATGCCAAAAGTTAGAGAGCAAATAGCAAATGATGGTTAAGCGTCTCACCTTTTTCTTATTCTTTTTTGGTGTTAACATCTCTGTTTTGTTTAAATGCAGCTTTACATTTAATATGTGTGACATAAAGCTGGGTTCATTAAACATTAACAGTGCCAGAGAGGATGGGAAGAGAGCTTCCCTTTTCAGTTTGTTTAAAGCTAAGAAATTAAATGTTATATTTTTTACAAGAAACACACAGCACAGCTGATAATGAAACTGCATGGAAGAAGGAGTGGGATGGGGAAATTTATCTCAGTCATAAGAGCAGTAACAGTGGTGGAGTTAGTATTTTGTTTTCTAGAGATTTTTTACCTACTTCTTGCGTTCCTGAGGAAATTATTGAGAGTCGCTTGTTAAAAATACAAGCTATATTTGAAAATGTGAAACTGACTTTCATTAATGTATACGCTCCAACTGTAGGCACAGAAAGGGTGGTCTTTTTCAAACATTCTAAACACTGTAATCAGTAACTGCAGTGATGATGGATACATGTTTCTGGGTGGTGATTTTAATTGCACTGCAAATGCAACTTTAGATAGAAATCACCCAGAACCTCATGGAGCCAGCAAGAAATGTCTTGTGAAACTAATTGAGGCAAATGATCTATGTGATGTTTGGAGGCTTTTTCACTCTACTCAACGTCAATATACCTGGACTCATGTAAAAGACAATTCTTTATCTTTGGCTAGGCTTGACAGATTCTACTGCTTCAAACATCAGAGTAACGCACTTAAAAGTTGTTTAATACAGCCAGTTGGTATTTCAGATCACTCCCTTGTACAAGTCTCTATCTTTGTTAAAGATGTGAAATGCAATAGTGCCTACTGGCATTTTAATACAACCCTGCTTTCTGATAATGTTTTTAAAGAAGCTTTCAGATATTTCTGGAATGGTTATACAAAGAAAAAATCTGTATATACTTCTTTACAACAGTGGTGGGATATAGGGAAGAGCAAGATTAAACAGCTGTGCCTACAGTATACTCTCAATGTCACAAGAGACATGACTAGATCTATGAAAGCTTTGGAGAGTGAAATAATGAAGCTGCAAGATTTAGCAGACTCCACAAGAGACAGAGAACATTTTAAAGTTCTCAAAAGAAAAAAGTCAGCTCTATCTAACCTGTTGGGTTTTTCTGCTCAAGGAGCTCTGGTCCGCTCTCGTTATCAAAACATTGCTAAAATGGATGCACCCTCTCACTTTTTTTTTGGCCTTGAACACAGGAATGGACAAAGGAGACTTATGCACTCTCTGCGGTCCAGCACCGGGCAACCCCTGCAGGAGTCTGTGGAGATCCGCAAATGTGCAGTTGCTTTCTACGTAAAGCTCTTCAAGAAGGAGTTCCCAGAGAGACCAGAGGTGGCACAGTCCTTCTACGAGGACTTACCCAAGGTTTCCGAAGAGGCTAATGCAGAGATAGAAACACAAATCTCTGCTGATGAGCTACAATCTGCATTACAGAGCCTAGAGAGTGGCAAAGCTCCAGGCATTGATGGTCTTCCTGTGGACTTTTATAAAGCTTTCTGGCCTGAGATTGGGAAAGATTTGCTGCTTGTTCTCAGAAACAGTTTGAGCAAAGGACTCTTACCATGGAGTTGCAGGAGAGCAATCCTCACTCTTCTCCCTAAAAAGGGAGATTTACAAGAGATCAAAAACTGGCGGCCAGTGGCTCTGCTCTGCACTGATTACAAACTTTTGTCAAAGATGTTGGCCATGAGGCTGAGAAAAGTGATGGAGCATACCATTCATGTTGACCAGACTTACTGTATACCCAATAGGTTGATATCTGACAACATTATCTTAATTCGTGATGTTTTGGACCTCTCCAATTCATTAGGCTGTGAAATTTGTCTGATTTCTATAGATCAAGAAAAGGCTTTTGACAGAGTCGAACATCAGTATTTGGGGCAAACACTAGAAGCTTTTGGGTTCAGCTCTGGTTTTATAAACATGATCCGAGTCCTGTACAGCGACATTGAGAGTATTTTAAAGATCAACGGTGGTTTAAGTGCACCCTTTAAGGTTCAGAGGGGAGTCAGACAAGGCTGCTCATAATCTGGCATGTTGTACTCCCTGGCCATAGAGCCTCTCCTACATAAATTAAGACAGTCTCTTTCGAGTGTACGCCTTCCTGGATGTGAGACAGTTTTCAAGCTATCTGCTTATGCCGACGATGTTGTTGTCTTTGTCAAGAAACAGGAAGATATTGACACCCTTGTTGAAAATATTAATGACTTTGGTTTATTGTCCTCTGCTAAGATTAACTGGGGAACAAGTGAAGCAGTAACAATCAGTGATGAGTTAAGCAAGAAACTCGTTTTACCTGCCGGGTTAATTTGGAACAAGGGTGGTTTTAAATATCTTGGTGTGTATCTTGGTGGTGATACTTTTGTGTGTAAAAACTGGGACAATGTTTAAGAAAAAGTTGAAGGATGTCTTAAGAAATGGAAATGGATCTTACCACACATGTATTTTAGGGGTTGTACACTAGTGATCAACAACTTGGTGTCATCTATGCTGTGGCACCGTTTATCATGTGTAGACCCACCTGCACAACTGCTGGCCAGGATACAGGCGGTGTGGTTGGACTTTTTCTGGGACCATCTGCATTGGATCCCACAGAGCGTACTGTTCCTACCAAAAGAGGAAGGAGGGCAGGGTCTCATTCATCTCGCCAGCAGGGGTGCTACTTTCCGACTCCAATTCATTCAGAGGCTCCTGGTTGGGCCCATAGACCTTGTCTGGAGACCCTTAGCCCGAACCATACTGACCCGAGGACGAAATTTGGGTCTTGCTAAGCCTTTGGTTCTGATGGACTTGAGTGCTCATAAACTGTACAATCTCCCAAAGTTCTACCAAGGACTGTTCAATGTGTGGGGGATGTTCCATAAACAAAGAGCAACAAGCTGTGAGTCCCTATCAGGGCTGTTGAAAGAGCCAGTAGTGCATGGGACCCGCTTCAACGTAGAGCATATAGCAGGACCCTCTGTGATGCAGTCGTTTTTTTCGGCTGGGATCGTCACACTGGGACAGGTGGTGGATCGATGTGGACCTAAATTGATCGACACTGCAAGTCTAGCCTCTCATGTGGGAGTTAGATCTACCAGGGTCATAAGTTGACTGCTCAACACTTGGAAGAATGAACTCACAAAGACTGAACTCTCTTTGTTAAATGATTATTGTAACGGACACTGTCGACCAAGTATTGATGATTCTTTTCCTAAATTGACTATCTTTCCTGATTTTAGAGAATGCACTGGTCAACTCTTAGAGTCCAGAGAGACTCTCACAAACAGGTTGGATGTCATGGGAGGAAAAATCATGTATAAACTGTTTGTTAAAATTCTAAACAAAGGTAAACTAAATGGTAGGGCTGATACTCCTTGGAGAGCTCATCTAGGGCTTGATACTGAGGTCAGACCTGAGTGGAGAGCTTTATACAAACCACCGTTGACAAAAAGGGTTGGAGATTTGCAATGGAGAATCCTACATGGTATTGTGGCTGTTAATGCTTTCATTTCTGTTATTAATCCCAATCTAAGTGATAATTGTCCTTTTTGTTTGCAGGGGGAAACAGTGTATCACTGCTTTTTGGATTGTGACAGACTACGTTCTTTTTTTCAGCTGTTACAACAAATGTTTATGATGTTTGGAGAAAAATTTTCTAAGCATGCGTTTATTCTTGGTTTTAGATACAGCCAGAAATGTAGAGTGAAATGTCAGCTATTTAATTTTGTATTAGGTCAAGCAAAAATGGCTATATACCTCAGCAGAAGAAATAAAATAGAAAACTCCTTAGATTTTGATGTAAACACTTTTTTTAGAATGATGAAAGCCAGACTAAAAGTTGATTTTGAGTTTTATAGTACTACAAATAATGTAGAGGAGTTCACAAGTATATGGTGTTTTAAAAACGTTTTATGTTCGGTTATAGCTTTTTTTTGGGACTGTGCTGAATTAAATCTTTATTTCTCTTTTTTTTAAATCTATCTCTGGTTTGAGCACAGAGATTTTGTGTTGTACATAATTTGAATAAATAAAGATGTATTGAAATCTCAAATCTCTCTCTCTCTCTCTACCTGTCTTTCTCTCTTATACCAAACCAAACACATATGCATACAGTGTATACCAATGTGTGTTTACTATTATTATTATTATTATCGTTATTATTATTATTATCATAATAATTATTATTATTTATTAATCTTAAGGCACAACATACACAAACTTCTCCAATCAAATTCTCAAGCAAATACTTATCAGAAAGATGTCATTTTGACAGTTAGAAAATTTACTTATAATGTTTCATTACTTAATTGCATTTTTGTTTTATTATTATTCATTCATTAAGTAAGAAATAAAACATGTGTCAGGCTGTTATGGAAAAAGAATTAATGTTGTGATGTTGTAACCACCTCCAAAATGTACATCCTGAAATGTTTTATTCCTCTTATGCCACAGCAATTTTTCAACAATTACAATATAAACTTATCAATGAAAGACCTTTTTTTTTTTTTTTTTTTTTTTTTTTTTTTACAAATTTAATTAGATTTGATGTTGTGGAACGTCCATGAGACAAGTTAATTCCCGTCATCCCTTACATAGCAGATAAAAATAACTCTTGCCTCACCTTCCTCTTTTCTCTCAGCCTCAGCCTTGTTTCTCTCTCTTTAATACAAAAACAAATACAGCTTGTCATGTTAGAGAGAAACCGCACAGCACAAAGTCCCCTGTCCTGAAGAGGCGGAAAACTTACTATTACAAAAGTGCTGACCCAAAGACTCCTTGAATACATATTGAGTAAATGTCTTCTTATAGAAAGTCTCACAAAATCAGCATTTGTTTGTTAAATAACAAAGTTCAACAAAATTATTAATTTCTTATTAGCCTCGCTCAACTAAACTAGCCTAAATTCACAGCACTAAATATAAATACATGAAAATCTTATATAACACAGGCACACAGACAAACAGACCCACACACACACACACACACACAGGCACCAATAGTGACACATGCCGCTACACACACATATAAATTGTAACAGATTGCCACCACTTTTTTAGAAGATCAATAAGTGAACAGGCAGACAGAAATTTGCTACAAAGGAAAGATGATCACTAGCTCTAGTTATCCTGCATGAAGGGAGTAGAGGTTTGGATAAAATTTGAGGTCTCAGAGCCTCAGAGTCTCACCGGCTATGACACTACAACAGCACCTGAATACCCCCACATTTCCTTATGGAGCCAGTGACCACACATTCAATTCATTTCAGCAGAATTTTTATACTGTCTCGCCTCCTCATGGGTCGGTGTGCACCACCCAGCATGTCATATGTAAAGTAAGGCCATGGTATTATTTTTACAAGACTTGGAGTCTTCAGAACCAACCAGGTGCCACATTGGCTCTATGAGCTCTCTAGCTACACCGTGAGGTGGTGCAGACCACGCTTACATGATGGCCCCGGAATTATCTTCAGGACAAAAGTGTGACAGGAAGGGAGGTGATGGGAAGCCAGGGGCATGTGGAGAAAAGAACCGGGACAAATGGCAGCCCACCCAAGCATGACTATCCCCTGATGAAAGACGGCAAGCAGGCGAGTGTTCCTGTATTTCTCTCAGCACCTCTCAAGGCTCAAATGAAAAATAGGGAATGCGGGAAACACCAAAGGAAGAGAGGAGAGGAGTGAGGCAAGACAGGAAGGAAATGCCTTGAGTGTCATTATAATCTTATAAAAAGGATAAATTTACACTATGACTGAACCTATAATAATAATTAAAAAATAATAATAATAATAATAATAATAAATAATAATAATAATAATACAAAAGTCTTCATACGTAGGGGAAATTAACACTTTTTTTTGCAAAATGTCTTTAAAAATTTAATTCTTTTTATATTTATATATATTTTTTCA
>CM042570.1:9222500-9307500 GCA_023630585.1 Cranoglanis bouderius
ACAAAGAGCAGTAAACAGTAGTAAATTAAACAAAGTCAGTATTTGGTGTGACAACAAAATTAAAATTAAAATTAAAATAAAAATAAAAATAGTAGTCTCCAGTACAATTTGTGCAGTTTTATAAGGAGATTAGCTGGTAAGCTAATTGAGCTATTGAGCATCTTGCAGAACCAGACACAGTTCTTCTGGAGACTTTGACTTTCGCACTTGCTTCTTATTTTTGCAGCAGAACCCAGCAGCCTTCATTATATTTTTTGTCTGAAATGTGGTCTCTTATGTAATATGCTGCTTTCTTTTCTTTTTTTTTTTTTCTTTTTTTTTAGAAAACTAATGTTTGGGAATCTAAAATGTTTTTTGTACTGACTTGATAATGTAGAAGTCATAAAATAAAACATCTGCTGCTCAACTAGGTGACTAGATGAGCAGAATTACAATAAAATAGCATAGTTCTTGGGACCATGATGGTTAAACGCTACCACCTTTAAAGAAAGACCCATCCTTGCTGAAATAAGGTTTAATATGTTCTTGACTTGGATGGTGTCGGTTTTATCAGGTTCATCACCAAACGGAATTTGATATGTAGTGGCTTAAGGGTTTGCTTAAGGGCTTGAGGATTTCAGCTGGACCCTTACATTTTTATCTTAACTTTTTGGACCATTCTATTGAATTAGCCATATTTCTAACATGCAGTCAAACCTGACACTCAAAAACACCTAGCCAGTATTTTATGTGTTCCAGCTCAAGCACACCTTGCACACTAATGAAGCCCTTGATTAGTTGCATCAGGGGTGCTTGTTGACAACATCTGTTTTGCATATTTGTGCTGTTGTGAGGGATTCGATTCAGGGGTTGAATAATTTTGAAACTGGAGAAGTCAATATAAATTGCATTTTCAGTTGAATTTGGGGAAACCACTTGAAGCATTTGTTGTGTTGAACTATTTCAATTGCTTTTGTTTGATTTGTTCATTGCAAACAGCTGAAAGTCTGTAAATTCTGACAATAAACCTGATTGGCAATGGGGGGTGAATAATTTTGATTGCAAGTGTGTGTATACAGCTATATACACACACACACACACACACACACACACACACACACACACACACACACACACACACACATATATATATATATATATATATATATATATATATATATATATATATATATATATATATATATATATATATATGTATGTATGTGTATATATATATTACATATTACACCCTATATGAGTACACCCCTCACACTTTTGTAAATATTTTATTATATCTTTTCATGGGACAACACTGAAGAAATGACACTTTGCTACAATGTAAAGTAGTGACATCTTGTACAGCTTGTATAACAGTGTAAATTTGCTATCCCCTCAAAATAACTCAACACACAGCTATTATTGTCTAAACCGCGGGCAACAAAAGTGAGTACACCCCTAAGTGAAAATGTCCAAATTGGGCCCAATTAGCCATTTTCCCTCCCTGGTGTCATGTGACTCGTTAGTGTTACAAGGTCTCAGGTGTGAATGAGGAGCAGGTGTGTTAAGTTTGGTGTTATCGCTCTCACACTCTGTCATACTGGTCACTGGAAGTTCAACATGGCACCTCATGGCAAAGAACTCTCTGAGGATCTGAAAAAAAGAATTGTTGCTCTACATAAAGATGGCCTAGGCTATAAGAAGATTGCCAACACCCTGAAACTGAGCTGCAGCATGGTGGCCAAGCCCATACAGCGGTTTAACAGGACAGGTTCCACTCAGAACAGGCCTCGCCATGGTCAACCAAATATGTTGAGTGTACGTGCTCAGCATCATATCCAGAGGTTGGCTTTGCAGAATAGACGTACGAGTGCTGCCAGCATTGCTGCAGAGGTTGAAGGGGTGGGGGATCAGCCTGTCAGTGCTCAGACCATACGCCGCACAGTGCATCAAATTGGTCTGCATGGCTGTCGTCCCAGAAGGAAGCCTCTTCTAAAGATGATGCACAAGAAAGCCCGCAAACAGTTTGCTGAAGACAAGCAGACTAAGGACATGGATTACTGGAACCATGTCCTGTGGTCTGATGAGACCAAGATAAACTTATTTGGTTCAAATGGTGTCAAGCGTGTGTGGCGGCAACCAGGTGAGGTGTACAAAGACAAGTGTGTCTTGCCTACAGTCAAGCATGGTGGTGGGAGTGTCATGGTCTGGGGCTGCATGAGTGCTGCCGGCACTAGGGAGCTACAGTTCATTGAGGGAACCATGAATGCCAACATGTACTGTGACATACTGAAGCAGAGCATGATCCCCTCCCTTCGGAAACTGGGCCGCAGGGCAGTATTCCAACATGATAACGACCCCAAACACACCTCCAAGACGACCACTGCCTTGCTAAAGAAGCTGAGGGTAAAGGTGATGGACTGGCCAAGCAAGTCTCCAGAGCTAAACCCTATTGAGCATCTGTGGGGCATCCTCAAATGTAAGGTGGAGGAGCGCAAGGTCTCTAACATCCACCAGCTCAGTGATGTCGTCATGGAGGAGTGGAAGAGGACACCAGTGGCAACCTGTGAAGCTCTGGTGAACTCCATGCCCAACAGGGTTAAGGCAGTGCTGGAAAATAATGGTGGCCACACAAAATATTGACACTTTGGGCCCAATTTGGACATTTTCACTTTGGGGTGTACTCACTTTTGTTGCCAGCGGTTTAGACATTAATGGCTGTGTTGAGTTATTTTGAGGGGACAGCAAATTTACACTGTTATACAAGCTGTACACTCACTACTTTACATTGTAGCAAAGTGTCATTTCGTCAGTGTTGTCCCATGAAAAGATACAATAAAATATTACAAAAATGTGAGGGGTGTACTCACTTTTGTGAGATACTGTATATACAGTGCTATGAAAAAGTATTTGCCCCATCCTGATTTCTTCTGTTTTGTGTGTATCTCATGCTAAATAGTTTTACATCTTCAAACGAAATACAACATAAAACAAAGGCAACTTGAGTAAACACAGAATACAGTTTCTATTTATTTATTTATTTATTTATTTAATGAAGCATAAAAGTTATCCAACACCAATCACCAATGTGAAAAATTAATTGCCCCCTTAAACTTACAATCTGGTTGTGCCAAATTTTGCAGCAATAACTGCAACAAAATGCTTCCAATAACTGGAGATCAGTCTTTTGCTTACTACTAGGACTTACTCCTGTGCTTTGAATCATTGTCTTGCTGCATAATCCAGTTGCGCTTGAGTTTCAGCTTACAGACTGAAGACCAGACATTCTCCTTTAGGATTTTCTGGTAGAGAGCAGAATTAATGTTTTTGTCAATTATTGCAAGTTGCCCAGGCCCTGAAACAGCAAAGAAGCCACACACCATCACACTTCCACCACCATGCTTGACTGTTCATATGATGTTCTTTTTGTGGAATTCCTGCCCAGTTCCACTTTCGACCCATCAATCCACAGAACATTCTCCTAAAAGGTTTGCGGCTCATCGGTTTGCAGGTGTGTTTTGGCAAAATTCAGATGAGCCTTAATATTCTTCTGGGTTAGCAGTGGTTTTCACCTCACCATCCTTCCATGGATGGCATTCTTGCCAAGTGTCTTTCTGATAGTTTAGTCATGAACATGACCCTTACTGATGCAAGAGAGGCCTGTAAGTCCTTTGATGTTGTCCTTGGCTCTTTTGTGATTTGATGGATGAATAGTTGATGTATTCTTGGAGGAATTTTGGAAGGTCAACCACTTCTGGGGAGGTTCACCATTGTGCTGAGTTTTTCCATTTGGAGATAATGGCTCTCACTGAGGTCCTTTGGAGTCCCAGAGTGTTTGAAATAGCTTTGTAACCCTTCCCAGACTAATGTATTTCAATCACTTTCTTCCTCATCATTTCTGGAATTTCTTTCAATTTTGGCATAGTGTGTTACTGGGTATATGGGTTCCTTTGCTGCCTCAGGCACTGGACAGCTTGCACTGATTGATTCAACTATGAATTCTGCATCATATCAAAGAGTGCTTGAAGATAATGTGAGGCCATCTGTCCGAAAGTTGAAGTTGAACTGAAAGTGGATGTTTCAACAGGATAATGATCCTCCAACCCTCCAACACCTTGCAGCTGAAAGAATATTGCACGGAAGAGTGGTAAAAAATTCCAGCAAGCCTGGTGGACAGTTATGCTTAATGCCTACAAGAAATTATTTCTGCTAACGGGGGCAATACTAGCTTCTGAGACCAAGGGTGTACTTACTTTTTCCACAGAAGAATATCCCATCTATTGATATTTCTGTTGAATAAATGATTGAATAAGCTAATTTTCCTTGTGGTTTTGTTCAAGTATATCAACTTTATTAATAAGCACTGTTTCAAAGAGGACCAAATATTTGCTTGTCCAAATATGTATAAAAAAAAAAAAAGAAAGAAAAAAAAAAGCCTCAATTTCCATGGAGTGTACTTATTTTTTCACATGACTATATAAAATGAAAAGTATTATTACAATATCTCTTTTACACTTACTTCCTTCTTTAAATATTCTTTCTGTGATGCAGACAGTGTTGCAGTGGGAAGGAGCTTGTTGACTGGCTGATGAAGCTGAATGACTGTTCCCAGTCCCGGAGTCAGGCAGTTGGCATGTGGCAGGTGTTAGTGGATGAGGGCATTATTGTAAATGGTAACTAAGTTACAGTACCTATTTATTTACAGTATATGTTGGTAAAATAACCAAACTTATAGTCACATAACTCCTAACCTGATGAGAAGGTGCCCTACATTCAAGAGCTGGTCTATTTTGATCAAAAAATGCCATATATCTCCATTTAGTGAAGCAGGAGCTGAACTTCCATGACAAAGACACACAGTTTTACCGATTTATGGAGACAGAGTTTGATCTGAATAACACAACCACTGAAAAGGACTCAAAAGAAGATGAGCTACAAGAAGGTCTATCGTTCTTGGTCCAGATGGGCCCTGATGCTCTTCTGAATATGAAACTCCGCAAATGGTGAGAATAAAAATAAACGTGATGAATTAACTTTTATCTAAGCCTTTCACGATTATGAACATTTGACTCATGATTGTCATTCATATACAGTAGTGTGCAAAAGTCTTAGGCATATGCAAAGAAATGCTGTAGAGCAAAGATGCCTTCAAAATAATGAAATTAAAATTAAAAATTAAATATTAAAAAAATACTGTAAAGAGCACTAAACAGTAGTAAATGAAACAAAGTCAATATTTTAAAAATAAAAATAAAAATGGTAATCTCCAGTGCAATTTTTGCAGTTTTGTAAGGAAATTAGCCAGTAAGTTTTATTGAGCATCTTGCAGAACCGGCCACAGTTCTTCTGGAGACTTTGACTTTCGCACTTGCTTCTTATTTTTGCAGCAAAACCCAGCAGCCTTCATTGTGTTTTTTGTCTGAAAAGTGGTCTCTTACATAATATGATGTTTACTTTAATGACATAGAAACATTTTTCTGTAAGATTTTATTTTGTGCTAGAAATGTTTGGGAATCTAAAGTGTTTTTTGTACTGACTTGATAAAGTACAAATCCTAAAATAAAACATTTATAACAAAGTTTGTACTAAAAACAATAGGATGCCTAAAACTTTTGCACAGTACTATATATGTATGTGTGTATATATATATATATATATATATATATATATATATATATATATATATATATATATATACACACACACACACACACACACACACACACACACACACACACACAGTGGAGGGAAAAAGTATTTGCTCCCCTGCTGATTTTGTACGTTTGCCCACTGACAAAGAAATGATCAGTCTATCATTTTAATGGTAGGTGTATTTTAACAATGAGAGACAGAATAACAACAAAAAAATCCAGAAGAACACATTTCAAAAAGGCTACCCACAACCCAAGACAAAGAAACAGGTACGGCACGTCATTTTTAGAAGGGGGTTGATCCTTTTTCCAACTCAGTGATTCTGTTTTTAAAAAACTTTTTCTGACATGTTGGTGTTATATCTTTCACTTGGATGCTATAAGTTGCACTGAGAAAATACAGCTGGATAAAAGAAAAACTGTGTCTGTCTTCATTTCAGGCTGCAACGCAACAAACTGTGATTATTTTATAAGGGTGATTCTTTTCTATACCCACTGTATATATATAGGGGTGTGGCTAGAGAAGAGAAGTTAGGAACGAATCTTCGGTAATATCCTGCTAACCCCAAGAAGGCACGTACCTGTTTCTTTGTTGTGAGTTGTGGGTAGCTTTTAATTGCCTGTGTCTTCCTTCCTGAGGTTTAAGCGGTCCCCGGCCAATGCGATCAGCCCCAGATGGCACTTTTTTGGGTTGGCCCTTAGCCCTGCCTCCTAGAGCTCTCTTAGTACTTCCCTGAGCTGGAATAAGTGGTCCGACCAGGTGGTGGAATGAATTGCCACATCGTCCAGGTATGCGGCTGCATATCGGTGGTGGGGCTGTAAGACAATATCCATCAGTCTTTGAAATGTTGTGGGCACTCCACGGAGGCCAAAAGGAAGAACCTGGTACAGCCAGTGGCCACTGGCAGTGCTGAAGGCTGTTTTTGCTTTAGCGGCCAGAGCTAGTGCGATTTGCCAGTAACCCTTGGTGAGATTTAGGGTGGAGATGAACCGGGCTCTCCCCAGCCGTCCACTAGGTTGCCCACTTAAGGAACGGGGTAGCTGTCGAATTCTTATATAGCGTTGAGCCTCCTGAAGTCATTGCGGAGTCTCCAGCTTCTGTCGGGCTTTGGCACAACCACAATGGGGCTGGACCAGGGGCTAGAGGATTCTTCAATGATCCCATCCCGTAGCATTCGTCCCACTTCCTCCTATATAACCTGACGGCAGGCCTCCTGGACACTGTAGGGCCGCTGTCTTGCCACAATTCCCTGGGGTGTTTTGGTCTTATGGTGGACCAGATGTGTCATCTCGGGGGTGGAGGAGATGTCGGTGAACTGGTCCACCAGCTCCGTCAGCTCCTGCCTCTGCGTGGGGCTGAGGTCTTCCCATTTGTGGACCAGGGTACACTTGTTGGGATCTGTGCACTGTCCACTGGAGCTGGTTCAACCCATTTTTTTTAGGAGGTTAATGTGATATAATTGGGTGTCTGCACGCTTACCGGGCTGTGGCAGGCGGTAGTTCACGGGACCCACCCTCTTGAGAACTGTGTACGGGCCTTGCCAGCAAGCCAGGAACTTGTATTAGGCATTGGGTAGCAGGAGGAGAACCTGATTGCCGGGCTGGAACTCCTGTGGCTGTGCTGGCTTGTTGTATGTCTTCTGTTGTTCCCTCTGTGCAGCCTTTATGTGCTCACAGACAATCGGTGCCACTCTGTCGATCCTCTCTTGCATGTCCTGGATGAATTCGATGTGTGAGCAGAATGGGGAGGGCTGTGCCTCCCGGGCCACGTCCAACAGTCCCCGAGGATGCCATTCAAAGAGGAGTTTGAAGGGACTGAAGCCTGTGTATGCTTGTGGGCACTCTCGGACAGCGAAGAAGACATAGTGCAAGAGGAGGTCCCAATTCCTCCCTTCCTCATCTACCACCCTTTGCAGAATCCTTTTAAGGGTTTGGTTGAACCTCTCCACCAGTCCATCTGTCAGTGGGTGGCAGATGAAAGTCCTCAGGTGTTTAACCTGCAACAGATGGCACAGATCACTCATTAGTTTTGATGTAAATGGCGTACCTTGGTCTGCCAATTCATTCAAAGGGGACGCCAATGATGGGGAGAAGGATTAAGGGGGCAGGCATGGGCTTCTGTGGGCCAGTGCGCTGGCACTGGGGGCATTGTCTGCAAAAAAAAACAGATTTCCGCCTCCATTCTGGGCCAGAGGAACCAGTCTTTCAGCTTTTCCATGGTGTTCCTGGCCCCCATCCAGGGGGATGAGGAACCAAGTTTTTGACCTGGGGACCACTAGGAGGTTGACAGGTTGGCCCCGGCATTCGGTTCTGTGCTAAAGCAGCCCATTTTGTACCAGGAAATATGAGGTTGGGAGCCTCTGATCTGGGATTTGCATGACCCCTTCCACCTGTTGCACCTGGGCCCAGCAATTCCTAAGTCAGTTGTCCTCTTTCTGCTCTTGCCCAAAGTTCCCCTCTCATGTTGCCTATTGAAGCACAGAAGAAACAGGGTTATTAGGTGTGTGTATCTCAACTTCTGTACTGGCATCCCCTCCTTCCTGGGCCATGTAGGCCTGCCGGACCCGCATTGCTGTAGGCTTTGGCTTCTTCTTTCTGTGAACCCTGGTGGCTGTGGGGAACCCTGGCCAATCCCTCCCAAGGAGTAGTGGGACTGGCAGCTCCGGGATAAGGCTCAAGAGGAGTGGCCATGTACCGGTGCGGCTTTGTATCTGCATTTCTGCTGCAGGGACTTGACATACATCACCATGTACACACATTACTGCGATTGTTCCTCTTCTTTTGGTTGCTCCGGTCATGACTGTGGGCCGGGCTAAGGTTACTGTGCTCCCAGTCCAGTAGGGCTGTGACAGGTCGCCCATCCATTTCCACTTATAGGGTGGGTGTTCTGGGAGGGTCTGTCTTGTGGAGGGCACATCTTGCCAACCAGGGTTTGCAAGCCATTTGTGGGGGTGCTGGGTATCGCTCGGTGGGCATGGGCTCGTCCCGGGAAAACATATAGGCGGGTCGGTTCATACTTTCTGCCCTATCCCTTGATTGGTTCCACTCAGGGAACTCATTCTTTTCCAGCAGTGTGTAATTCTGCCGCCCCGCCTTATAGCCAGGCACTGTCGTGCTGTCCAGAACACCGGGGGTGCTGAAGGGGAGCTGTCCTTTCAGCACCATTTCAGCGGTCATGCAAAGAGAAACAATGACAAAGAAATGATCAGACTATAATTTTAATGGTAGATGTATTTTAACAGTGAGAGACAACAAAAAAATCCAGAAAAACGCATTTCAAAAAAGTTATAGATTGATTTGCATTTTAATGAGGGAAATAAGTATTTGATCCCCTATCAATCAGCAAGATTTCTGGCTCCCAGGTGTCTTTTACACAGGTAATGAGCTGAGATTAGGAGCACTCTCTTAAAGGGAGTGCTCCTAATCTCAGTTTGTTACCTGTAAAAAGACACTTGTCCACAGAAGCAATCAATCAATCAGATTCCAAACTCTCCACCATGGCCAAGACTAAAGAGCTGTCCAAGGATCTCAGGGACAAGATTGTAGACCTACACAAGGCTGGAATGGGCTACAAGACCATCGCCAAGCAGCTTGGTGAGAAGGTGACAACAATTGGTGCGATTATTCGCAAATGGAAGAAACTGTCAGTCTCCCTCGGTCTGGGGCTCCATGCAAGATCTCACCTGCTCAAGAAAGCACATGTACAGGCCGTCTGAAGTTTGCCTGAATGATTCAGAGAACTGGGTGAAAGTGTTGTGGTCAGGTGTCGTCAGATCTCTTTGGTATCAACTGAACTTGCGTGTTTGGAGGAGGAGGAATGCTGCCTATGACCCCAAGTCATAACACCATCCCCACTGTGAAACATGGAGGTGGGAACATTATGCTTTGGGGGTGTTTTTCTGCTAATGGGACAGGACAGCCTTCCCTCAGCCAGGGCATTGAAAATGACCTTAATGACTTGGAGAGGATCTGCAAAGAGGAGTGGGACAAAATCCCTCCTGAGATGTGTGCAAACCTGGTGGCCAACTACAAGAAACGTCTGACCTCTGTGATTGCCAACAAGGGTTTTGCCACCGACTACTAAGTCGAAGGGGTCAAATACTTATTTCCCTCATTAAAATGCAAATCAATTTATAACTTTTTTGAAAAGTGTTTTTCTGGTTTTTTTTGTTGTTATTTTGCCTCTCACTGTTAAAATATACCTACCATTAAAATCATAGACTGATAATTTCTTTGTCAGTGGGCAAACATACAAAATCAGCAAGGGATCAAATACTCCCCCCCCCCCCACTGTATTACTCTCCATTTTCACTTTTGGGAGTAGCCAGAAACTCTAGGTTAAGATACATGCAAAAGAGAAACATATTTAAATTCAGGAAAATCTGGAGTCAGAAATTTCACCAAGGATTTAAAAGCTATTACTGAAATATACAAATAGGTTACTTGACAATAAACATATAACAACAAGCTGTAGCAATACTATTATATAAATAATGTGCTGTTTTGTACTAATGTATGGACTGAGGTAATCTACGACACATTTTTTTGATAGTGGCTAAGTAAATACACAAATGTTTTACATGAAATTCATTTAAAAATAAATGTATTTTTGTGCCATGATTTGAGTGTACGAAGAAATTAATAAAAATTAGCAAACAGTTTATTTATATGGAAACCTATGACTGGATTCGAATGATTATTTGCAATCAACTAAAATAAATGGCCAGTTTAGCCAAGAAACTCTGGCTGAGCGCTGGTTGGCTCCTTCAACACCGCACAACAGCCTATCAGACACGCTTCTCCGCCCACGTAACCCTTTATAATCCTGACCAGCTTGACGCCGACGGTTTGCGCATATCCTACGTATCGCTTGCGGCTGGTAAAAATCCCATAAATGTGGATTAAAAAACTGATCACAGCTGGCAATTGCTCATAATGGCTTTCAACGCTAATAAGGGCCGATAAACTCCACAATTGCAGATAAAAGCTAATACATGCGACAACGGTCGGTAAAACACCCACAATGGGTTTTAAACATAGATAATGGCTGGTAAATGCCATCTAAGGCGATGGTTAAAAATCCCTAGGTGCCTAAATGAGGAGATGGGAAGCAGGCTGGGTTTAACCCCATGAAAAGGGGCTTTGATTTTATTTACTTTCACTTTTCTCCTAGCTTTTCAGCAGTGCAATTTAATCACGTGCGGTGCAAACACACACGCCGCATGCTCTCCTCTTCAGCCCTCTCTCTCGCCCTCTCTCTCTCTCTCTCTCTCTCTCTCTCTCTCTCTCTCACAGCGCTCCCTTTTTCCTCGCCTGCTCACTGCAACACAGAACATTCATTAATAGAATTCTCCACAGGTCTGCGCTCCTCGCCGCTCTCCTTCTCTGACGCTGCCCTCCATGCGCAAATTGGTGCTGCAGCACGCCCCTGCCTCCGCATAGATAATCACTAGTTAACGCTGATATATACCATTTATGGCCATTAGTTGCTGGTCACAACAACAAACACCAACCATCGCTAGTAAATTCCCATATACGAGGATAATGGCTCATAACGCTATAACCGCTGATTAATGCCCATAATCGCTCATAATAAACCCTGATAACGGCCAAACGCGATAATGGCTGATAAACCCTGATCACCACTGGTAAGTGCTGACATACCCTGATAATGGATGGTAAACATTGATCTTCCCTGGTAAGTGCTGATGTACGTCTATAATGGCTGATGAACACCGATCATCATGGTTGCTTATCAAGGTTGATAACTGTTGATAATTGCTGATAATCGGCAATAAATGCTGATAAATGCCTATAAATGCTGATAAATGCCTATAAATGCTGATATATGCTGATAATTGCTGGTCAGTGCTGATAATTGCTGACAAATGGCGATAAATGGTGATAAACACAGATTACTGCTGATACTCATGCAATCCTGATAAATGTTGATCCATACCGATAAATGTTGACAAATGTTGATCGATGCCGAGAAATGCTCATAAATGCTGATAATTGCTGACAAATGTCAATAAACGCAGATAACTGCTGATATTTGCCGATAAATGATGACCATTGTCAATAAATGCTGATAACGGTGATAAATATTGACCAATGCTGATCCACGCTGATCCATGCTGAACCATGCCAATCCATACCGATAACTGCTGACATTGCCGATAAATGTTGATAAATGCTTATAACTGTGGATAACTGCTGATAATTGTTGATAAATACTGACGACTGCTCATCAATGCTGATCACTGCTGACCAGTGCTGATAATTGCTGACAAATGTCGAGCAATGCTGATAACTGCCTTTAATTTTCGATAACTGCTATAAATGCAGATAACTGCTGATAAATACAGATAACTGCTGGTAATTTCTGACAATCATTGATAAATGATGATAACTGGTGATAATTGCCGACAAACCTTGATAACTGCTGATAACTGCTGATATTGCCGATAAATGCCGATAATTGCCGATATGAATGCTGATGAATGCCAATCAGTGTTGATAAATGGCAATAATCGCTGATAAATGCTGATTAATATGCTGGGGCGGCTGTGGCTCAGATGGTAGAGCGGGTTGTTCACTAATCGTAGGGTTGGCGATTCGATTCTTGGCCCACATGACTCCATGTTCCGAAGTGTTCTTGGGCAAGACATTGAACCCCAAGTTGCTCCCGATGGCAGGCAAGTGCCTTGCATGGTAATTCTACTGCCATTGGTGTGTGAGTGTGTGCATGAGTGTGTGCGTGAATGGGTGAATGAGATACAGTGTAAAGCGCTTTGTGAACCGCGAAGGTTAAAATGCGCTATATAAGTGCAGACCATTTACCATAAATGCTGATAAATGCTACTAACGCGATAATTGCTGACAATTGCTGCTAAAGTCCGACAATTTCTGTTAAATGCTGGAACTGCTCATAATTGCTGATAAATTCTGATAACTGCTGATTGTTGATAATTGCTGATGACTGCCGATACATGTTGTTAATGGCTGACAACTGCCGATAAATGCTGGTAACTGCTGATTGCTGATGATTGCTCATAATTTCGATAATTGGTGCTAACTGCTGATAATTGCTGATTGCCAATAACTGCTGATGACTAACAACAAATGCTGATAAATGCTGACAATTGCAGATAAATGCTGGTAACTGCTCATAATTGCTGATCATTGCGATAAATCATTCATTTAAAATCTATCCTGAGTTTATATATTTATGTAAATCTGCTTTGGGACAGTGACCATTGTTAAAAGCGCTATATAAATCAAATTGAATTGAATTGAATAAATGCTGATGGTCGATTATTGCTGATGACTGCCAATAAAGACTGATTGCCGATAAATGTTGATATCTGCTGATAATTGCTGACAAATGTCAATAAGTACTGATAATTGCCAAAAAAAAAAGATAATTGCTGATGATTGCTGATAAATGTTGATAAATGACGATAATGCTCATTAATGTCGATATAATTTGATAAATGCTGACAATTGCTGATACACACGACAACGCTGACAAATGCTGGTAATAGCTGACAATAGCTTATTCATGTTGATAAACAAGTCAATGGGCATTTAAAAAAAAAGAATTCTACACAATTATGCAAAAGAAACATTTGCAGGTGGTGCTGGGTCTTTAGGAGCAGTTCATTAAGTTCTACAGACCAAACTGCAGCAGGACTCCTCACTCTCTCGTCTGCACAGAAACTTCCTGCAGGTGCACCTACGCAGTGCAAATCCCAATCACCCCCTAGCGATCCTGATCCCAGTCGATTATTTGTTCTACTGTCTATCTATTTAAATAAATGTTTGTCCATGTCTATCAGAACAAGTACCCATACTCGCTCAGCAGCAGCATAGCAGATCTAGTCCGCCAGATCAAACCTATTTACACTCCATCCCCATCTATAAAACTAACAATTTCACTCCGAATTTTCATGGATGAAATGCCCAGTTCAGCCTTGAAACTCTGTCTGAGCACTGATTGGCTCCCTCAGCACCACGCAACAGCCTATCAGCTACATTTTTCTGCCCACGTAGCCCTTTATAATCCCGACCATCTCACCGCCTGTGGCCTGCGCGCACTCCTAAATTTCGTATCCTACCCTCCTCCTCCTCAGCACCACTGTCTTGATCTGCTACTGGGGGGCTCCTCCTTCCATACCCTTTGCAGCAGCAGCATGCTTCTCTTCTTTCTATGTTTGTACATGACTATCAGAGCAAGTATTCATATTCGCTCAGCAGCAGCAGCATAACAGATCTAGTCCGCCAGACCAAACCTATATACACTCCATCCCCATCTATAAAAGCAATTAATTTCACTCGGAGAGTTGAGTTGTCATGGCTAAATTGTGATTAAGCAATGTGAGACAGGATGCAATTATAAAAGATTGTTGTGTAACATATGAATCTCTGTTTAGTAGATGAACATTAAAAAGACAACTGATATATAAAATTATATGGTGCATTTAATTTATATGATCAGCATGCACAAATTTTGAATGGTCGAACAATGATTATGTAATCCCAGCTGCTCAGGTACTGCATTGGACATACTGTCATATAGCACATTTTGATTATGTAATAACCGTTTTTTATGTTAGTCCAAGCCAAAGGTCAGCTGAGGATGTGGAAGTCATCTACGAAGAGCTGCTGCATGTCAAAGCTGTTGCCCATCTGTCTACTTCTGTGAGTGAGCACTTTCTGTCCAGCTTCCTCTCGTCTCTGTAACGCATCCATGCATTCACTCGTTTTCCTTATCTCCCTCTGTTGGTGCTTCTAGGTGCGCAAAGAGCTGGCCGCAGTGCTCGTATTTGAGTCCTATGCCAAGGCAGGCACAGTGTGTGAGTGCAAATGCAAACTGACATTTGAACAGCAGTGGGCAAGAGCAGAGGATTGTGATAATGACTTGCCTGTGTTAAGGAGGTGAAGGCTGTGCTTAAATACAAGAAAACATCAAACCACAGTGATAAATAATGTGTATACATTACATGGTGGATTAATGTTATTTTATAACACTGCATGTTGAATAGGAAGTGTAGGCTATCCAGCTGCTGCTGAATATGCAACAGAAGCTGTTAATCTTATCATTGAGCTTACCCTGATTGCCTGAATACCATATATATTATTTGATTAAGACCAATACAGTCTTTAACTGGGAAACTATTAGGTATTAAATTGATTAGCCACTCATATTGATAATTGATTGAGTTGTGTGTATTTTTAGTTGTTTTTTTTTTCACGGATATCATAAGGTCATATTTTCATAACTAAGTAACAGCATGGATGTGTGTCTGTGTAAGTACACTATCGATGTTCCTGTTACGCAGTGTGTTACTATTTCAGTGTTCAGCCAGGGAGACAAAGGCACATCCTGGTACATCATCTGGAAGGGATCTGTTAATGTTATCACACATGGCAAGGTAAATTCATCATTCAGTCGCCTTTGTTACAGTGACACTTTTCCAAAACTCCTTTGTATGGTGGCCATTCAATTAAAGGCCTCTACATTGTTCTAAAACTCTTTACAGAGTATGTGGTCTGTTTTGAGAGTGAAGGAAGCCTTAGAGTGTGTGTGTGTGTGTGTGTGTGTGTGTGTGTGTGTGTGTGTGTGTGTGTGTGTGTGTGTGTGTGTGTGTGTGTGTGTGTGTGTGTGTGTGTGTGTGTGAGACACAGGGCTTGGTGACCACCCTGCATGAAGGAGATGACTTTGGCCAGCTTGCTTTGGTGAATGATGCTCCTCGTGCTGCCACCATCATACTGAGGGAAGACAACTGTCACTTTCTCAGAGTAGACAAGCAAGATTTTATTCGAATACTCAAGGTAAACTACAAAAGTGTGTGCTTGCAATGCTGAATTACCAGATGAGAAGGTGCATGCACAGATGTTTTCAATGGTTGTCTTGCAGTGTTTTGAAAATAAAAATGCTAATGTCATTGTAGGACATGGAGGCAAATACAGTGCGTTTGGAGGAACACGGGAAAGTCGTCCTTGTCCTGGAGAAAAGCTCAGGCCAAGATACACCCCATCAGGGAGGAAGCAGCAACAAGTAAAACATAACTCTGTCCTTACCTATTGTTCTGCATTTCCAAAAATGTCATATTGACAGCAGACATAAACACAAGAAAACCTCAAAAGTAAAAATAATCAAAAATAGCACAAAATAATAAAGTTAGTTCTTCTGTATTGGTGCTCTTATAAAAAGCAAGGAAATCAGTATATTTTTCCAATTTTCTTCAAATTAAAATGAATGCAGTACTTGTGAACAAAGGAATAGGCACACTCTTAGTTGTGTAAAGTGTGGGAGGATGCAAAAACATAAACCTATTGCTGTCCTGTGCTTTTATTGGGGTGAATCCAAGAATTGTAATCAGTGTCCATAGCAAAGGTCAGAGCACAGGCAGGCATGCGTAATACAGAGCAATCCACAATCCAATACAGAATCAACTGATGGGAACTAAGGTCAAAATGAGGAAATCCAATTAAAAAATATAAAACAAACCTCAGACTCAACCATACAAAAAGCACAATAAGACCTGCCACAATACTTTGAAAGGGTATACATCAGGGGTGTAATTTCAGGTAACGGGCCACATTACACTTAGTCCAAAGTCAAATGGGCCAAAACTTTGTATCAGTTTTTCAATGCACAAACAGATATCACCTACATACACTCACAGTCCACTTTATTAGGAACACCTGCACATTCGTGCAGTTATCTAATCAGCCAATCATGTGGCGGCACCAGCGCAACGCAAAATTCATGCAGATACAGATCAAGAGCTTCAGTTAATATTCACATCAAACATCAGAATGAAGAAAAAGCGTGATCTCTCTGACTTTGATCGTGACATAATTGTGTTATAAAGTATGTAATGTGTATATACACACACACTCTGATCACTAGGAACACCTGTACATCGGCTCATATATGAAATTCTGCAATCGGCCAAGACCAGGCAATGTTTTTCTACTCTTGTTTTTAAATGTTTTTACTGTCCAATTTTGGTGAGTCTGTGCTCATTGTAGCCTCAGATTCCTGTTCTTGGCTGACAGGAGTGAAACCCGATGTTGTCTTCTGCTGTTGTAGCCCATCTGCCCCAAGGTTTGATGTGTATCCTGAGATGCTTTTCTGCTCACCACAGTTGTAAAAAATGGTCATCTGAGCTACCGTAGCCTCCTGTCAGCTTAAACCAATCTGGCCATTGTCTTCTGACCTCTGCCATTGTCCTCTAACCTCATAAGATGTTTCTGCCCAATCACTGTAGGGTTTTGTTTTTCACACCATTCCGTGTAAACTGTTGTGTGTGAGCAAGGATACAGGTGTTTCTAAGTGTACAGTAGGTAGTCAACAAGAATGTCTATTACTGCTGCATGTACTGCTGCCGTAGGGCCACGGCAGTAAATTCAAACCAGTTACATGTGAAAGTCATTCAGGTGGTGCAAAGAGACGGTTTGCAAAACGACTGGACGTGTGGTGTTTTGGTCTGTAAATGGAGGAATAAAATAACATCTGTAAATAACGGAATAAATTAATAGTAATAAAAATATAACATTATTTTTGTTATTTTGTCAAATAAAAATCAGCAGTGACTGATTTCATGTCGGTTATTTTCAAAGCATATTAAAACAATGTACTCGAACTGGGACAAAAAATAGTTTTTGCTCTGTTTTCGCTTGTACGCCATTACTCCCCAATCATGATTAAATGTTATTTAAAAGGTTAATATCACTGATTTTTGCCAGAGGTCACCTCATCGACCTCTGGCAGGAGCATGGCTGGAGAGACCACCTCGTTGGTCTCAAACTGGGGCTGAGGGGATGAGGTCACCACGTTGACCAGGCTGGAGCTCAGCAGGGGAGACCACCTTGTTGGTCTCAGGCTGGAGCTCTGAAGATGAGGTTGCTACGTTGACCTCAGGCTGGAGCTCTGCAGGGATGGAAGCCCTCTGGCCTCTGGACGGAGCTTGGCTGGAGAGATTTCAAATGACTGCCTATTTGTCCTGGACTGGCCTTCCCAGCAAATTCAGCCCAGGAGCAGACTGTCTGATGCAAAAAGAAGTCTCCAAGAACCTTAAAATTTAATCACAGGATCTGCTAGTATGTCTTGCAACTGTTGGTGTCAAAGTGTATGCTTCTACAATCAGAAAGAGATTGAAAATTTTACTTGCATGGGAGGTGTGCCATGAAAAAGCCTTTGCAAGACTACAGTTTGCCTATGAGCATATAGGCAAAGACCAGGCCTTTTGGAATAATGTGCTCTGGACACACGAATCAAAGATACAGATGTGGCCATTGAAAATGCACCTCAAAGGAAAAGGGATCCTGTGATTTCATGCGGTATTATGCGGTGTCATGCGCATGCTGCATGCGCAGGAAAGACAAGACCAGGACATGTATAACTGTATACATCATAAGTATGTACCAGCCAACAAACGGTGCTGTTTCTTGTACTGAAGTCTATGATCTGCTTGTGCTTGGCCTGCAGATCTGTGAACCTATCTCAGAACCATTTTGCAACAAGCAGCAGAGCACATTAAACCTCATCGAGCCTAAAAATAATTGAATGTGTGGTCAGTTAGATTTAAGAAAAAATATTACATATAGTTTACATAAAAATATTTTTAAACCTAATTTAAACAAGTTTCTAATTACAAGATTGAATTACAACCCCAATTCCAAAACCATTGGGACGCTGTGTAAAATGTAAATAAAAACAGAATGCAGTGATTTGCAAATCTCATAAACCCATATGTTATTCAAAATAGAACATATCATATTTTTAAACTGAGGAAATGTACCATTTTAAGATAAAAATAAGGTAATTGTGAATTTGATGGCCGCAACACGTATCAAAAAAGATAGGATGGGGCCATCAAAATGCTGGAAAAATAAGTGTAACTAACTAGGTTAATTGGCAACAGATCAGTAACATGATTGGGTATAAAAAGAGTATCTTAGAGAGGCAGAGTCTCTCAGAAGTAAAGATGGGCAGAGGGTCAGCAATCTGCGAAAAACTGCATCTTCAAATTGTGGAATTGAGCAGCTAGAATCCTGTATCAGACACATATGGGACAACATTCCTTTCCCAAAACTCCAGCAACTGGTCTCCTCAGTTCCCAGACATATACAGACTGTTGTTAAAAGAAGAGGGGATGATACTCAGTGGTAAACATGGCCCTGTCCCAACTGTTTTGAGATGTGTTGCTGCCATCAAATTCAAAATGACCTTATTTTTTTCTTAAAATGGTACCTTTCGTCAGTTTAAACATTTGATATGTTTTCTATGTTCTATTGTGAATAAAATATGGGTTTACGAGATTTGCAAATCATTGCATTCTGTTTTTATTTACATTTTACACAGCCTTGGAAAAAGAACCTATTTGGAATTAGAGATGTATGTAAAGTGAGCATGATCGATTCACGTACTACAGGTATGATAACTATAGTATTGACATTAACACGGTTAAAGCGTGTGTGCTAGAATAGCACAGCAGTAATGTGCTGGTTGTAGAATGCCAGCAATCAGGATTCGAACCTGTGGTCAGTGTTGATCACACAGCTCAGGTTTTATTCAGGCCATTGAAAATATAAGATCAAATCATGTTTGATGTACGAAAACAAATTATGTTAATGTAACAATTCAATCACGTGCAACTGATGTACGCATTTGAATTCAGTGTGTGGACTTCTGTGTTCACTTTAAAACCAGATATTTAATAGTGAAACTTTAAATCTAAAAATAAACGAAAGTTTCCATAGGCAAGAAAGGAGAAGATGGAATTCATTCAAGGCTACTTTGAGGAAGGACATACATATTTACACATGCACACACGAATTGACTTTCTACACTGAAAATAAAAAAAGCTCATTGAATCAGCACTCACTACTGAGCTGAGGTTCAAACCCTGGTTGCTGGTATACTACAGCCAGCACATTACCACATGGGCTATTCTAGCACACATTTTTTAGTCATGTTAATTTCAATACTATAGTTATCGTACCTCTACTTGAACTGATCAGGCTCACTTTACATAATTCAATCCTGTAATTAGAAACTTGTTTAAATTAGGTTTATCATAAGATTTGATATTTTTATGTAAACAATGTGTAATAGATGCCATTTTTGCCCAGTGTGTTTCTGATAGTGGAGTGATGAACAGTGACCTTTATTGATGCAAGAGAGGCCTGTAGGTCCTTTGCTGTTGTCCTTTGTGCTTTTGTGACTTGCTGGATGAGTAGTTGATGTGCTGTTGGAGGAATTTTGGAAGGTCGGCCACAAGTTCACTACTGTGCCGAGTTTTTCCATTTGGAGATAATGGCCTTTGGAGTCCCAGAGCCTTTGAAATAGCTTTGTAATCTAGACTGATGTATTTCAATCACCTTCTTCCTAATTATTTCTGGAATTTCTTTCAATTTTGGCATAGTGTGTTACTGGGTAATAACATTTTAACCAACTTCATGCTGTCGAAAAAGTTCTATTTAAGTGTTGATTTGATTAAACAGGGTTTGCAGTAATCAGGCCTGGTTGCGTCTAGTCCAGATGAGCCCCATTATGAATGCAGTTTCATAGATTTTGGGAATTTAGTAACTACAAATACATTTTCACACAGGCCCAGTTGGTATTGGATAACTTTTTTGTGTTTTGTGTTTATTTTGTGTTTACTTAGATTGCCTTTGTTTTATCGTAGAGAAACAGAAGAAATCAGGATGGGGCAAATACTTTTTTCACAGGCCCCCTATTTTTTTTTAGTACAAACTTTGTTATAGATTTTTTATTTTATGACTTCTACATTATCAAGTCAGTTCAAAAAACTTTTTTAGATTCCCAAACATTAGTTTTCTAGCACAAAATTAATTGTTACAGAAAAATGTTTGTATGCCTTTAAAGAAAGCAGCATATTACATAAGAGACCACTTTTCAGACAAAAAACAAAAGTCAAAGTCTCCAGAAGAACTGTGGCTGGTTCTGCAAGTTGCTCAGTAAAACTTACCAGCTAATTTCTTTATAAAACTGCACAAATTGTACCGGAAATTATTATTTTGTCACACCAGATATTGGCTTTGTTTCATTTACTACTGTTTACTGCTCTTTATTATTTATTTATTTAATAATTTTTTAAATGTAGAAACATTTATTTTCATTATTTTTGAGGTATTTTTGCATTTATTTGCATGTGCCTAATATATTTAATTTAAGACTATCTGTTCCTTTAATTTAGCTAAAACTTTGGGTGGTCTGTCATCAAAGATGCATTGTTTTAAGCTGTTTAACACATCCAAATGTAAATATCAGGAAATGAAAGCTGAAATTCTGATCTATCATTTCGTATTCATCTTTTGAACTCAAAAACTCAAACCCAATCTTCAGTGTATAGCAAAGACAAAGAATTGGCCTTGTCATTCCAATACTTTTGGAAGGGACTGTATATAACTCAAAATTAGTTCTTTTGGAAACAGACATAAAGACAGACAAAACAGAGTTAAATATCATTAGAACATTTTGTCAGTGGGTGATTTTATGACCCTGTTTCTTACTCTATTGTGCCCCCTAGTGTAGCTCTTTTTTAATCTTTCGGTTCAATTAAGGTGCACAATATGATTTTAGTCCTTTGTTACTGCAATATACGTAATTTCCCACAATGCAATGTGTTTGTAAATACTTTTACATTTAAATTTTCTAGCTAAATACCTAATGGATTGGTCCTGGCATGCAGATAGCCCTTCCTACTTGAAATTCTAAATGTTTAATATAATTTCATATAATTGCCATTTGTCAAAGTTGTTAATTTTTTTTTATTAAAATTGTCTAATTAATCCTCCATTTCTCTACAGTTGTGAGGATGAATGGGTTAAACAGTGTATAATGTTTCATTTATCATAATGAACTTTAAACTGAGTAATGTACTCAAGGATCATTAGTTTGAAATTTACCACGTAAATTCATATCGACAACATTTTGCTTTGTCGTGAGAGTAATAAACAAATTTTATCAGGGCCTGGATTCGCACTAACTCTCGAAACCTTGAAGAATCTTAACTCAATTGGAACATTCATGTATAGCGCAAATTGGCATATTTACTACACAGTGTGATGGTCTTTACACAGAGATGTGGTATTTGTGTAGGGAATCAAAAATTGCAGACAGCAAAGTACACACATTATTGTGATCTCATGTGAAAACAAAGGATTTAGAATATGGATACTAAATTCATTTAGGGAACAAATTGGAACATGTATTGGGTCAGACCTGGCCCGTGGACCATGTTTTTCACGCTAATGCAGGACTAGCACAAACCCAGTGAACGCAATCCATGTAAATAACTAATAACAGGACACAACAACATAGCATTCAAAACCATTGGAACGGCAATGAAAGAGGGAAACTGTGACATTAGTGTTTTGGTACTATTCAAAACTGTACATGGCTCAGCCTCTCATCACATATTCACACTGACTTCCCTCTCAGGTATACAGTGATGTCAGGAACACCAGAGAAGATTCTTGAACATATCCTGGAGACAATTAAACTGGATACCAATGGCTGTGATCCTATAGGTGTGACACCTGCCTGTGCAGCATTTCTTTCTATAACTTTTATATTTCTGTTATCAGCAACTGAACTGAACTATTACTAAAATAATAAACTTGCAACCCATTGTATAACACTGTTTCACAATCTGTTTCACAACACAATTCTCAAATCTGATTGGTCAGAAGGTATTGATTAATTTTCTATAACAGCACTGTAGCTGACAGTAGTGCCAGCTGTAATACAAATCACAGAATTATATTAATGCACTTGTTTTAATACATTATCAGATGGCCGAAAACAACAAATAAAAAAAATGTATAATCACTGATATGGTGAAGGTTTGTGAGGTACTTAAGGTTTACTGAAAAAAACAATAATAAAATGGTATGGTAATGGTACAAGGGGATGTGTTATAGGAAAATAATCAGCTTCCTTTTTGGGTCTCATTGGACCACCCTGTGGTTGATTTATTTTCCTATAACATGTCCCATTATATTTTATTCCTTAGATATAAGACTTTTATATAAGAAGATTTTACTGTGCGACCTTAATGGGGCACTCTGGAACCTTATGGAACCTAATTTAAATATGTAATGGAAAAAGAAATTAAAAAACAAACAAACAAAAAAAAAAAAGCTCAAATACTCTATGTGTGTGTGTGTGTGTGTGTGTTTTCATATGTGTTTGTTCCCTGATTCTGCAGATCCATGTGTTAGTGACTTTCTTCTCACACACCAAGTATTCATGCCCTCTGCACAGCTCTGCCTTGCCCTTCAGCATCAATATCCTCTCACTGGTACCATATCATGAACAAAATCATTTGATTTATGAAATGTACTGCTTATGTTTGTATGCTACATATTGCTACTGATTCTCTAGTATTGGGAATAGTTAGTAGGCTGCCATTTCAACAACAGTGCAGTCACAGCTAGCCTTGCCTTGACCTTGACCAGCCTGTTAATTTTTCTGTAACTCTACACCAGATGTACAACTTCTGTGTGAATAAATAAGCTTAATTTTCTTTAACCTTCAATGTACCTACCACACTGAGTCATCTGAAGGCTCTGACCTGGAAAAAGCGGCTTATGCTCTCAACACCAAGCAAAAAATTGTCAAACTAGTGAGCCAGTGGGTGGCACTTTGCGGCTCACAGCTGAAGGAAGATCCTTTGGCCTCCCACTTCCTGGAGGTTTGTTTAGTCAGTCACCGCATTTCAGTTTAAATGCCTAAAAGGCAAAGAGATACAGTATCTTTTGTTTTCAAATAGTGTTCCATCTTAATAAATCTCCGCAATTACAGTTGCAGTCAGCTTATTTATTGATTGAGACTGATTGAGACCATGAGATCATTTACTCTATTTTTAAAGCTTCTATTTCAGAAAAGTTCTTTTAAAAACCTGCCTCCAGTGTAATTCTATTCATCCTCACTATAAACATAGAGGATGATCAAATTACCTGATTGTGTTTGTAATCATATCTGTGTACTCACAATTGTAGCCTTCTAGTTTTTCCACTTTGGTATCTCTATAGTTTTATTTTGGTATTGAAATATAATGCTCAAGATAGGATAGATAAAAAATTTAAAATTTTTGGGCCAGAAACTGAAAGAAGAGGTGACAGATGACACAAGACTCTCAAGCATGCTCAAAGAACAGCTGAGGGATAGGAGAAAAACCCGAGTGTACGTAAGAAACACATACACACTAACATTTAAGGGGCCTTGTTTATGTTTTTAGTGCTGGCACCACTTTATGAAACTGCCTTATTATTATTATTATTATTATTATTATTATTATTATTATTATTATTATTATTTGCCTTTCTTTGGTGAAAACGACCAGTTTTCGAACAGTTAGTGCAAAAAGTTTACATTGCATTTCAGTCTTGTAGCTTTACAGCAGACTTTTTGTCCAGTCTTTTGACTTTTGACCAAAATATTATTTCACCAAACTTGCACATAGTATGCATCTACTATAGAGTCAGCTACTCATAATACAACAAACTCAACAACCTTGTACATTTACAGTCTTACAATCATGTCCATTGTCCTTTCAGGCCAGAGAGTGGATGCCAAACACTTATGAAGGTGAGTTCCATTACATCTCTAACAAAACCACATAGATACCACATAATACCATAGTAAGAACTTTTTAGCAGGATAAACACACTAATTCATGGAAAAATCAACAGTTTAAAAGTAGTAGACTGATAATCCTGTGAATGGCATGAGCAGTTCTTGCCAAAATTGTTAGATTACTCAGTAGCAAAGCCTATCTATCTATCTATCTATCTATCTATCTATCTGTCTGTCTATTTTTTAAATGCATTTTCATCGATATACAGTACTGTGCAAAAGTTTTAGGCACCCTATTTTTTTTAGTACAAACTTTTTTTTTTAGTACAAACTATAAATTTTTTATTTTATGACTTCTACATTATCAAGTCAGTACAAAAAACACAATGAAGGCTGCTGGGTTTTGCTGCAAAAGTAAGAAGCAAGTGCGAGACCTAACATTTAATTTAATTATTTTGAAGGCATCTTTGCTTTACAGCATTTCTTTGCATGTTCCTAAAACGTTTGCACAGTACTGTATATTTAACTGTTATTTCCTTGGGATGGAGATATATATATATATATATATATATATATATATATATATATATATATATATATATATATATATATATATGTATGTATGTACAGTATATGGATCTTTGCCTTCTTCTCACACATATATATATATATATATATATATATATATATATATATATATATATATATATATATATATATATATATATATATATGTGTGTGTGAGAAGAAGGCAAAGATCCAAATAACCATATATTAATAGTCAAATACAGTCATGTGAAAAAATAAGTACACCCCATGAAATTTTTTTTTGTTGTTGTTTTTTTTTTGTTTTTTTTACATATTTGGACAAGCAAATATTTGATCTTTGAAACAGTGCCTATTAATAAAATTGATACACTCTATCAAATGACACATACAATTGACATTTTGTAGTAATTTTCACAATTTAAATTTACAACAAAAAAAAAAAAAAAAAAAAAGATCAGTCACATGGAAAAAGTACACCCCTACATATCACACCTTCAGATCCATAAAATTAGAATCACAGCCCAGTTGCATGAAAACCCTTAGGTGGTTTGACTAAGTTCATGTGTTCATGAGGCAAGGGATTTCTTTAAGAGTGTTGCAACAAACATCTTAACTGTCACCCTTACCGAAGTGTTTATACTAAGCACTTTGTGATAGTTTCTGGCAAAGCATGGCAATAGGGAAGTGGTTGCTATAGCTACGAAATCTCCCACAATAAACAGAACATAACGGACCATAAAACACGTTTAACCTATCCTACTACAACTGTACTACAATATTTCAGTTATGGAAAATAGTAACAGTATTGAAAACAAGAAACGTAAACCAAACTGGACCGACGATGAAAATGCCAAAAATAAAAGAAAAAACACCTTCCAAAGCCACTTTAACTTGTCAGTCACTCATGTGCAGAAGACTAAAGCCTGGCAAGAGATAACGGAAAAAATACATTTAAGAAATCTTGCTGTCACAGTAGAAAAAGTAATGAAAAAATATGAAAACATACTTCATACCAGCACTTCATACCAACTGTGAAGCATGGTGGTGGAAATGTTATGGTTTGGGGTTGCTTTGCTGCCTCATGGACTGGAGAGCTTGCGTTCATTGATTATCACTCTTGCTAAATAGTTCAGGTTAATAAATTATGCCACAGTTCTGTAAATATCAGTTATATATTACTGATTACGACCTTCCATTTACACAATGGAAACTTAAATTTAAATATAAATATGCTCAAAGACCTGAGGCAGATCCTGTTAAATATTTTGGGCATGCCTCTTGTGGCCAACCTGTTCCTGACTCTAAGTTTTAGTCTTACTCATCACATTCCAGGCATGAGAAGGACAGCAGCTACATAAAACACTATACACTCACTTCTGATCCTCTTGCAATCTATTTTCCTTGTGGTTATACTGTAATCACAACCGGCAGAAAAGAAAGCTATTGGCAGATGTGATAATTCATAGTGTTAAATGTCTTTAGGGAGAACAATTTGAATATTAGAGAATTTAATTGTTACAGGTGGTTAACTTTCATTTATTTATTTATTTATTTGTTTGTTTGTTTGTTTATTTACCTACTTACTTACTGCTTTGATTTTCCAATTTTTTTCAGTTGAATCAAAAATTTGATTGGTTTGCCACTTATGAGGATCCTTTTGGGAAGTGCCATCCAATCAGAGCTCAAGATAAAGGTCAAACTGTTCATTTGCATTTTTCATTTGCATTTTCTTAATGATTATTGCATGATTTGTCCTGCTTTTTTTTATCAATCTCTGTAGTACATTTTTGCATACAGTGGGGGAAAAAAGTATTTGATCCCCTGCTGATTTTGTACGTTTGCCCACTGACAAAGAAATGATCAGTCTATCATTTTAATGGTAGGTGTATTTCAACAGTGAGAGACAGAATAACAACAAAAAAATCCAGAAAAAACGCATTTCAAAAAAGTTATAAATTGATTTGCATTTTAATGAGAGAAATAAGTATTTGATCCCCTATCAATCAGCAAGATTTCTGGCTCCCAGGTGTCTTTTACACAGGTAATGAGCTAAGATTGGGAGCACTCTCTTAAAGGGAGTGCTCCTAATCTCAGTTTGTTACCTGTAAAAAGACACCTGTCCACAGAAGCAATCAATCAATCAGATTCCAAACTCTCCACCATGGCCAAGACCAAAGAGCTGTCCAAGGATGTCAGGGACAAGATTGTAGACCTACACAAGGCTGGAATGGGCTACAAGACCTTCGCCAGGCAGCTTGGTGAGAAGGTGACAACAGTTGGTGCGATTATTTGCAAATGGAAGAAACTGTCAGTCTCCCTCGGTCTGGGGCTCCATGCAAGATCTCACCTCGTGGAGTTTCAATGACCATGAGAACGGTGAGGAATCAGCCCAGAACTACACGGGAGGATCTTGTTAATGATCTCAAGGCAGCTGGGACCATAGTCACCAAGAAAACAATTGGTAACACACTACGCCGTGAAGGACTGAAATCCTGCAGTGCCCGCAAGGTCCCCCTGCTCAAGAAAGCACATGTACAGGCCCGTCTGAGGTTTGCCTGAATGATTCAGAGGAGAACTGGGTGAAAGTGTTGTGGTCAGGTGTGGTCAGATCTCTTTGGCATCAACTGAACTCGCGTGTTTGGAGGAGGAGGAATGCTGCCTATGACCCCAAGTCATAACCCCATCCCCACCGTCAAACATGGAGGTGGGAACATTATGCTTTGGGGGTGTCTTTTTGAAAATGACCTTAATGACTTGGAGAGGATCTGCAAAGAGGAGTGGGACAAAATCCCTCCTGAGATGTGTGCAAACCTGGTGGCCAACTACAAGACACGTCTGACCTCTGTTATTGCCAACAAGGGTTTTGCCACCAAGTACTAAGTCGAAGGGGTCAAATACTTATTTCCCTCATTAAAATGCAAATCAATTTATAACTTTTTTGATGTGCGTTTTTCTGGATTTTTTTGTTGTTATTCTGTCTCTCACTGTTAAAATACACCTACCATTAAAATGATAGACTGATCATTTCTTTATCAGTGGGCAAACGTACAAAATCAGCAGGGGATCAAATACTTTTTTCCCCCACTTTATGTAATTTGTCAGAACACCAAAATAATAGTATAAAATAGTCAACTTTATATAACATTGTATATTTATTGGGACATCTCAGTAATTGATCTATTTAACATGTTTGCAGTATTGTATGAGATTTTCAAACCCGAACACAATGCTCTGACCCTGATGCTGCCTGTGAACTGCTCAGTGCAGGACATTATAGATGTTTTGGTGGACCCAGGTGAAGACCATGTGGTGGTGAAAATTAACTCTTCAGGAGGTATGAAATGAGACTCTGTACTGCAAGCTTTCTGGACCAAACTTTGATTTACAGTTTGATTTTGCACAGAAGAGATCTATAAGATTAGAGTGCAATGAAGATGTATAGGATTACAGAAATATTTAATTAAGATCTAGAACTTGTTTTATCCCATGCAATACCACCCACACAAGGACAGAAATATGACTAGTAAGTATAATATAGGTTGCGAAGATGAGCTGAAGGGTTTTCCTGATGAGAAATATAAACTTGCCTGGCTATATGTTTCTTAGAGAGAATTCAGCTCAAGCTGGACGCTACAGCTGTTTTCACATCTCTGGGGCTGAACGAGAGGCTCTTCTTGTGCACAGCCTCTCAGGTAGAGCAGCTGGTGAGTGCCTCTCACCTATGAAACACTTAAGTGTGCACTTATGCAAGAAAAACTACTGACTCAGCATTTCTGCAATGCTTTATATAATAAAGCATTACAAAATAATAAGTAAATAAATAAATGAATAAATAAATAAGGTTCCCTTAACTGACATAATGCATTAGTTAGCATGAACAAAACATGTAATTCAGTATTAATATGCCATCAGTAACTAACACCTATTAACTGATGGTGTATTATTATTATTTTTTTAATTTTAAAAATTAAAAAGCCACATAAACACCTGAATTATCCAAATAGTATAACATCAATAAGACAATTAAGTCAAATATAGCCCACAATGGCCAGTATGAATCAACACATTAATCAACATTTGCAGCTGTTGAAAATTTTGACAAGTTTGGCAAAAGTGAGACTGAATAAAAAGTACCAAAGTTTATACTTGGTGACCAGAGTTCAGTATTTAGGAACATGCTTAAATAAATAAAAAATTCAACTTTATTTGGCCCTATCTTCAACTGAATAAGTATTAGTCAGTGTAGGTGTATTTAGTGTTGTTTGTTTGGTGGTCATACATCAGATGTAGAAATCCATCAGAAGTTCTCTCACATAGAAGTTGTACTGTGTTGATTAGTTTGTCTATTAGTGGTGCTAGATACAGAGCCATGTCATTGGAAATTAATGTTCTAATAGCTTTTGCACTGAAGCACCATGGTAACAAAAGCTCTCTGTCATATGTGTGTTTTGACAGACCCCTCTGAAAGAGCAGCTTGGCCCAGAGCAGAGCACTATTGACTTCCTGGAGCAGATGTGCTCTAAGGACATTGCCAGCCACCTCACCAACTACGACTGGGAACTCTTCATGTCCATGCATGAGGTAAAGGCATTCACTGTATTCACTCAGCATTCACTGTATCTTGCTATGTTACCTGAATCATGAGCACTCAAACACTTCTATATCACAGGGTCAGCTTGACTCTGATTAAGAAAGAAGAAGCCATAGCAAAAAGGTAGAGAGTGTATCTGTCTAAAGACACAAGCTTCCTGAATCAGAGAGAACAATACAGGAAAAAAAAGTTTCTGTATGGCCGTTCAAATTATTCATGTGGTTCACATTGCTGTGACTGGAGTATGATTTAATCATTCATGGAAAAACAACCCAGCCTTATCTGATGGGTGCAAAAGTCTTAGGCTATAGGTATACAATTTGTCTTTCAGCAACACAAAAGGACAAAAAACAAGTTTGCTCTTCTAAAGGTGTGACATGCAAAAGAAGCACTGTCTTTTTCTGGCATACAGTATCATTTATGTGAATAATTATCAATATCATTTATTATCAATTTTAATTATATAAACAAATTTCTTGTCACTGTTGTGCTACAGACAGAGCTTGTCTACTACATTTTTGGGCGGCAAAAATTCCCAGGAGCCACCACAGCTAATCTGGAGCGATTTGTGCGACATTTCAACGAAGTGCAGTACTGGGTGGTGACTGAACTCTGCTTGTGTGAGGACCTAATGAAAAGATCCATGCTGCTCAAGAAGTTCATTAAAATAGCAATTGTGTGAGTGTTGCTGTAACAGAAGTTTGTGTTTAGAGCACATTTGCAAGAGTCGCGTTCTGGTGATAAAGGATTATGGTAATCAGATGGTAATCAACAGTAGTGTTTATATTAATAGGTAGGTTTATATTAATTATTGGTGGTAGCATTACATCACTGATTATTTTCATATAACAACATGCTTCTTTGACTTTTATTTCTCACTATTACACTAAGTATATTATACTATCATACTTTTGCAGAGGTGGGTACAGTAGCCAAAACATTTTACTCAAGTACAAATAAAGCTACTTATAATTACTCAAGTAACAGTAAAAGTAGTAATGTTAATAATTACTTGGGTAAGAGTAATAAAGTATCCAATGAGAAGACTACTCAAGTAGCAAGTTACTAGTTACTTTGGATCTGATTAAAATGAAGGGAAAATCCTGTATCTCAAACTACATGGAGACCTGTCTGTTCTGTTTATATGATATAAAACCTGGGTTCAAGATGACACAGCATATCCCAGTTCTGTGATGGGTACAGTAACACAGTACCTGTCATTTTCAACACAAAATCTTCCTCATATTGTCTCAGGGAGTTTTTCCTTGCCAACATTGCCTCTGGCTTGCTCATTAGGGATAAATTAATACATTTAAAATCTATATCCTGAATTTATATATTTCTGTAAAGCTGCTTTGGGACAATGTCCATTGTTAAAGGCACTATACAAATAAACCTGAATTGAATGGAAGTAAATGTAACTAAGTAAATATAGCATGTTACTATCCACCTCTGTACTTTTGTACTGACATTCTACCAAGATGATCTGAAAATATCTGTCAATTAAATACTCAATGCTGATACTGTTGTATTTTGCATATAGAACTAATCCCTTCCTTCTAGTTTTGCTGTCTGACAGCATCGAAAATCAGCCAGCCTCACCCTGAAACATTTAAGGCCAAACACTAAACTTTAGAGCAGTAGAAGTTAGAGCTGCCCCCAGATATGAAGTCATTTACGCTCATTGGAATGTTTACACAATACTTTTGATGTGATGTACAGTATGTGTGCAGTGACAAATCACAAAGAACATTCTACAACTGGGACTCATATTAAAGTCTCATTATACCCATCATACTGATCAAGGCTTGCATTCTCACTCTTAACATTTTACTATTTACATGTACTAGCTTTACAGCAATTAATAAATTAATTAATGACAGTTAATTCATAATTCATGATAGTTACTGTAGTATTCTTTGAATATGAAGCAGAGACATTAAGGGGTTAATAATCATTAGCATGCCAAGACTGGAGACTTGTTATTTGTGCATGTGAAAAGACATGTGATTTTTTATTTTTTTTTTCTAGGTTGAAGGAGCAGAAAAACCTGAACTCATTCTTTGCAGTGATGTTTGGCCTGAGTAACAGTGCAGTGCAGAGGCTCTATAAAACATGGGAAGTGAGTGTGTGTAACTGACCCATACCTGCTGGACTCCACCTTGCCATTCTTACCTTGTTTGCCATGTTTTTGGAAAAGCAAATAAAGCTTATGAATATATTTGCTTTTACAAAAACATGATGTGATTATTCATGTGATTATTATATATTATTATTATTATTATTATTATTATTATTATTATTATTATTATTATTATATTATATATATATTATTCATACACATACACAAGAAGGTGCATTTCATTTACAGTAATTATGCCACAGCACTGTTAATATTTTTAATCTTATTGGTGTCGGGTCATCCAAAACAACACCTTCTATTTCCCAACAGACACCGTGCCCTACAAACATGGCTGTCACCGACTCCACTTCCCAAAACACGCACACGCTTCAGTGTTCTCAATCACCAGACTTCGAACAAGACTCACCTATTGCTAATCACACACTCACCCTTTAAAAAGAGACTTTCACTCACTCACAGTTTGCGAAGTATACACTCAGTATTGTCCCTGTACACCTCACGATACCAACCCTGTTTTTCTGTGTTTGCTATTCTGGTTTGACCTTGATTGTTTATCATTTCTCGTTTTCTGCCTTGCCTGATTCAGTCTATTTGCACATCATCTGACCACTGCCTGCTTTCTGATTCTGAACTTGCCCATCTACTTGGATTTGTTTGCCTGTGTTTTAATAAACTGTCTATAATAAACTGGCTCGCCTCCATTACATGACAGAATACTTAACCACAATATGGATGCAACAGGAGAGCCAGATTGGTGGCAAGCCATCACGGCTTACGGGCAGCTGGTAGGAACACATCAGTGACAACTAGCAGATCTTGACACCAAAGTTAACCTTCTCTCCCAAGCGCTCGCTGCTATGATGCAAGCCAACACACCGCCTACCGTGCCCTGTCCACCTATGCTAGAAGTTTTGGGTGACATTAGCCAATGTACAGGCTTTCTGCTTCAATGCTCCCTGTACCTCGCCAGCCATGAGGGGATGTCAGAGCAGAAGAAACTGGCCATTTCATGGGATTAATGGGCCGGTGGGCAAAGCATTGAAGTGGGCAACCGCAGTTTGGGAATGAGGCGGTGAATCCATCTCTATCAACGCTTCATGGAGCAGTTTTGCTGTGTGTTCAACCAGTCTTTAGAGGGCAAGGAGGCAGGGCCCACACTTGCCTGGCAACTGGTCACCCGGGCACTCATCGTAGATATCATCTCCTTAGAGAGAAATATTGGTGGGCCCATATGTTTTCCGACATACACCAGGTGGTGTCCTCCTGCTCCGTTTGTGCCCAAGCCAAAGTGCTCCACTCCCTGCCAGCTGGGAAACTCCTCCCACTACCCACACCACAGCGGCCCTGGTCCCACTTAGCTATTGACTTCCTCACTGACCTGCCAGATTCACAGGAAACACTGCCATCCTAGTGGTAATCGATCACTTTTAAAAGTCACTATGGTTAATCTGCTCCCCAGCATACCTTCTGCATTTGCCACAGCTGAACTCCTGTTCTGTCATGTGTTTAGATATTTTGGAATCCAGGATGAAATATTGAGTGCCCGGGGCCCCCAATTTACATCCGGTATGTGGGCTAGTTTTATGGAGAAGCTGGGGGTAACTGTGAACTCAACTTCCGGATATCATCTGCAAGCCAACACCCAGGTACAACCCCAATTCCAGAAAATTTGGGATTTTTTCTAAAATGCAATAAAAACAAAAATCTGTGATTTGTCAAGTCTCTTGAAATTTTAATTAACTGACAAAAGTACAAAGAAAAGATATTCAATGTTTTCACTGACCAACTTAATTGTATTTTGTAAATATAAACAAATTTAGAATTTGATACCTGCAACACACTCAAAAAAAAGTTGGGACAGAGGCATGTTTACCACTGTGTTACACTTTTTAATCATTTGGGAACTGAGGATACTAATTGTTGCAGTTTTGCAAGTGGAATTTTTGCCCATTCTTGCTTGATACAAGACTTCAGCTGCTCAACAGTTCTTGGTCACCATTGTCTGAGTCTCCTCTTCATGATGCGCCATACAGTTGGTATAGAAAATTATCAGCCCCCTTTAAAATCACATTTTGTTGCTTTTCAGCCTGAAATGAAGATGGACACAGTTTTTGTTTTATCCAGCTGTATTTACTCGGTGCAACTTATAACATCCAAGTGAAAGATATAACACCAACATGTCAGGAAAAAAAAACAATCACTGAGTTGGAAAAAGGATCACCCCCTTGCTTTAATTTGCCTTAATTTTTTAATTACAGTCTTTAGTCTGTTGGGATATGTCTCTATTAACTTTGCACATCTAGACTTTGCAATATTTGCCCACTCTTCTTTGCAGAACTGCTCAAGTTCAGTTAAATATGATGGTGACCGTTTGTGGACTACAGTCTTCAAGTCATTCCACAGATTTTCAATGGGGTTTAAGTCTGGGCTCTGACTGACCTTTTTCTCCGTCAACCACTGTGTGGTCAGTTTTGCTGTGTGGTTTGGGTCATTGTCATGTTGGAAGGTAAACTTTCTTCCCATTGACAACTTTCTGGCAGAGGGCAGGAGATTTTCCTCAAGAATTTGACGGTATTTTGCCCTATCCATTTTTCCTTCTATCCTGACAAGTGCTCCAGTCCCTGCTGCAGAGAAACACCCCCATAACAGGATATTACCACCTCCATGCTTTACTGTAGGAATGGGGTATTTGGATGGTGAGCTGTATTGGATTTCCGCCAGACATATCGTTTGGTGTTGAGGCCAAATAATTCAATTTTAGTCTCATCTGACCATAACACCTTTTTCCATGTGGCCTCAGAATCTCCAAGGTTTTGGCAAAGCTCAGCCATGGGTGACTTTTTTCTTGCAACCCTCCCATACAAGCCACATTTGAGGAGAATTTGTGATATTGTTGTCACATGCACACAATGACCACTCTTTGTCATAAATTACTGCAACTGCTTCAGAGTTGCTGTAGGCCTCTTGGTAACCTCACTGACCAGTTTCCTCCTGGCTCTTTTATCCAGTTTGGAGCAACATCTTGATCCAGGGAGGGTCTGTGTTGTACCAAATACCTTCCACTTCTTAATAATAGACTTCACTGTGCTTCTAGGCATTGATAAAGCCTTTGAAATATTTTTGTATCCATCTCTTGACTTGTACCTGTCCACAAATTTATCCAGGAGATCTTTTGACAGTGCCTTGCCACCCATAGTTGATTGATTGCTTCAGCTGCACTACAAAATGCTCCAGGAAAGCTCTTTTCATGCTGAGCTAATCAAAATGACCACAGCTGATCACAGTTGAAAGTCAAATGGCTTTGTGTGCCATTGAGAAAGTGATTAGCTACACCTGACTGAGTTTACAAGTCATTTTTTGGAGGGGGTGATCCTTTTTCCAAATCAGTGATTCTGGTTTTTTATTTTATTTTTATTTTTTCTGACATGTTGGTTATATCTTTCACTTGGATGTTATAAGTTACACTGAGTAAATACAGCTGGATAAAACAAAACCTCTGTCCATCTTCATTTCAGGCTGAAAAGCAATAAAATGTGATTATTTTAAAGGGGGGTGATTCTATATCCATTGTAGGAGACAGATCTGGACTGCTGGCAGGCCAGTCAAGCACACGCACTCTGTGTCTATGAAGCCACGCTGTTGTAGCATGTGCAGAATGAGGCCTGGTATTGTCCTGCTAAAATAACTATGGACTTCCTGGGAAAAGATGTTGCCTTGATGGCAGCATATGTCTCTCTATAATCCAATATAAGCCTCCAGGTCAATGGTACCTTCTCACATATGCAAGTCACCCATGCCATGGGCACTGATGCACATCCATACCATCACTGATGCTGTCTTTTGCACCTTTTTCTTATAACAGTCTGGTTTGTCTTTTTCATCTTTGGCACGGAGAATTCGACGTCCATTTTCCCCAAAAACAAGATGAAACGTGGACTCATCTGGCCACAGCATTTCCACTGCCTTTCAGTCCATCTGAGATGAGCTCGAGCCCAGAGAACTCACTGGTGTTTCTGCATAGAGTTGATGTGTGGCTTTCTCCTTGCGTAATAGAGTTTCAGGTTGCATTTCTGGATGCATCGGCGGACTGTGTTAAGTGACAACGGTTTTCCAAAGTACTCCCGAGCACATGTAGTTATATTTATCACAGTAGCATGATGATTTCTCAGGCAGTGCCACCTGAGGGCTCAAAGGTCACGCATATTCAACAGTGGTTTCCGGCCTTGCCCTTTACACAATGAGATTTCTCCGGATTCCCTGAATCTTTTCACAATATTATGCACTGTAGATGGTGAAAGACCTGAATTCTTTGCAGTCTTGTGTTGAGCAATGTTCTTTTTGAACTGACTGACGTTTGGTACTAAGTGGTGAGCCACGACCCAACCCTGCTTGCAAAGACTGAGCTTTTGGTGGATGCTTTTTTCATGCCCAATCCTGATACCCTACCCTGTTACCAATTAACCTGATCCTCCAAAATGGTGTTACTTGAATATTCTATAAACTTTTCAGTCTTATTTTGCCTCTGTCCCAACTTTTTTTTGAGTGTGTTGAAGGCATCAAATTCTAAATTTGTTTATATTTACAAAATACAATTAAGTTGGTCAGTAAAAACATTGAATATCTTTTCTTTGTATTTTGTCAGTTAATTAAACTTTCAAGAGACTTGACAAATCATAGATTTTTGTTTTTATTGCATTTTAGAAAAAATCCCAACTTTTCTGGAATTGAGGTTGTAGAAAGAGCTAACCAGAGGACTGGGCCCAGTTTCTGCCATGGGCAGAATACGCCCACAACTCCCTCTGGCACTCAGCCACAAGACTAACCCATTCCAGTGTGTTCTTGGATACCAACCTCCACTGTTCCCCTGGAATGTCAATCCCACAGACTCACTAACAGTGGATGACTGGTTTTGAAAAAGTGAACAGGTTTGAGAAAGCACAGACCAACTTCTGGAACAAGCTGCCCAAGTCTACAAAGCCAATGCTGACTATCAGCCAGGAGATTGGGTCTGGCTCACCACAAGAGACCTGAGACATCCCCAAAGCTGTAAGAAACAATGCACCTGGTACATTCGACCTTTCAAAATTCTGAAACAAATCAATGAAGTTACTTATAAATTGGATTTACCTCATCACAGCCACATTGCTCCATCCGTCCAGGTCTCTCAACTAAAGCCAGTTTTCCATGGTCCTCTAGCCATGGAAGTTCCACCATCAACTCCATCTGCTCCTCTTGACATAGAAAGCCAACCAGCCTACCTGGTTCATTCCATCTTGAACTCCTGTCATAGACTTTCACAACAGGCACCCTGAATGCTTGGGCCAGCGGCTAAGGGGGAAACCCAGGAAGGTTAGTGCTCCCAGAGTGAGCCCTTTGGAGGGGGGCTCTGTCAGTCCAGCCCAAAACACACACACTTCCGCATTTTCAAACACCGGACAACTAACAAGACTCACCTGTTGCTAATCACACACTCTTACACTGGCCCTTTAAAAAGAGACTTTCACTGACTCACAGTTTGTGAAGTCCCTGTACACCTGACGTTAAAGCCTGTTTTACTGTGTTTGCTATTCTGGTTTGACCTTGAGTGTTTATCGTTTATCATATTCTGCCTTGCCTAATTCAGTCTGTTTTCACATCACCTGACCATTGCCCGCTTTCTGATTCTGAACCTGCCCGTCTACTTGGATTTGTTTGCCTGTGTTTTAATAAACTGTCTTACGTGCCTCTGCAGCCATGCTCACCTCCATTATGTGACAGTTGGTCAGTAGGTATTAATTAAGTTTTAATAACAGCAGCTCTGTCAGAAGTGCAGACTGTAATTCAAATCACAGGTTTTTATGCACCTGTTCTAATGTTATCATTTCTATAGTCACAACTCATTCACTGAGACTTATATGATGTACACTCCACAATAATGTAAGGCTAATAATAAATGGATGTTAAAAATGCCTTATTATTTAACAAATCATTGTGTCGTGGTAACGACTACTGTAAGGAGTTGTTTATTTAACGTTTATGGAACTATTAGGTGTCAGCCTTATTATGGTCAGTAAGCTATCCACCATGGGAGAGTCTTCAAGATAGAGGACTTTGCACTTTCCAGTTTCTCAGAAATATTACAATCTGCTTTGGGCTGACAGGTTATATACAGTTGCAATCAAAATTATTCAACCCCCCATTGCAAATCAGGTTTATTGTCAAAATTTACAGACTTTCAGCTGTTTGCAATGAACAAATCAAACAAAAGCAATTTAAATAGTTCACCACAACGAATGCTTCAAGTGGTTTCCCCAAATTCAACTGAAAATGCAACTTATAACTTCTCCAGTTTCAAAATTATTCAACCCCTTCATGGCAAGCATCTTTAGTACGTAGTAGAGCACCCTTTTTCTGTTATGACCTGCTGCAAACAAGATGCAGATTTTCTATGGGGTTCAAGTCAGGTGACTGTGATGGCCCTGTAGAATCTTCCAGGACTCCTTCTGCAACCAAGCCTTGGTGGAATTTGAGGTATGCTTGGGATCATTGTCCTGTCCAATGATGCCCAAGCTTCAGCTTCCTCACAGATGGCATGAAGTTTTCTCCAAGGATTTCCTGCTACTTCAATGAATCCATCTTGCCTTCCACACGCTGTAGGTTTCCAGTGCCAGAGGATGCAAAGCAGCCCCAGAGCATCACCGAGCCACCACCATGCTTGTCTGAGTGTTCTTTCTTCATTCTTCTTTCTCCAGACATACCGAAAAAGTTCCAGGTTTATTTCATTGCTCCACAGAACAGAATTCCAAAACTTCTGTGGCTTATTAATATGATTTTGAGCTGACTTTTCTTGTGCTTTTGGGTCAGTAGTGGTGTACGTCTTGAAGTTCTGGCATGGAAACCTTCTGCGTGTAGTTTGTGCCATACTGTGCTCACTGAAATGTCAGTGTCTGTTGCAACCAAGTCTTCCTGCAGGTCACTCGAGAGTTTTTCACAACCTGCCTTCTCAGAATTCTGGTTGCAGCCATTGATAGCTTACTTTTCTGCCCCATCCAGGTAGTGTAACCACTGTTCTCTTAACTTTGAACTTGCAAACTATGCTTCCAACGGTGTCTCTAGGAACATTCAGTGCCTTTGCTGTCTTTTTTTATCCTGTTCCTTGTTTTTGAAGGGCGATGATCTCTTCTCTTAACTTTTTGGACTATTCTTTTGACTTAGCCATATTTCTAACATGCAGTCAAACATGACACCCAAAAAACCCCTAGCCAGTTCAGGTATTTCATGTGTTCCAGCTCAAGCACACCTGGTGCAACTAATGAAGCCCTTGATTGGTTGCATCAAGTGTGCTTGAGACAACACCTGTTTGGCATATTTGTGCTGTTGTGAGGGATACTATTCAGGGGGTTGAAAAATTTTGAAACTGGAGAAGTCATTATAAGTTGCATGTTCATTTGAATTTGAGGAAACCACTTAAGCATTAATTGTGTTGAACGATTTCAATTGCTTTTGTTTGATTTGTTCATTGCAAACAGCTGACAGTCTGACAATAACCTTGATTTGCAATGGGGGTTGAATAATTTTGATTGCAACTGTATATGTAAGTTATAACAGGAACTAACCTGACTAATGGATCTTTCCACAACATTAAATGTAACTACAAACAGTTAAAAGTGTAATTTGTTTTTCATTAATAAATTTAAAATTCTAGCTTTTGGCAAAGTGCTGTGGAATAAAAGGGTAAAATGATTGGCTGTGCAATTATTAGAAAATAATCAACTTTGGCATGGTAACGGTAACTCTGCTTAGCATCATCACACCACCTAGTTGATTATGCTCCTATAACAGCATACTACATTATGTTGTATTCCTTTCCTAGGTCCAGTAAATTCATTATAATGCAAGTCATTCTCCCACATGAGTGTGATTAAAATGTTTATGTGGAATTCAGATGAACTAGATGTTCTAATGAAGTACAGTCTAATTCTTGATTTTTAACAGAGATTGCAAAGCAAAATCAAAAGGATCTACTGTGCTTGTGAGAGGTTATTGGTAAGTGTAACATTGGGATGCTGTATGAAGAAATCATACTCAGTATAGAGCTGAGTGGTTCTATTTGACTTCTGCTGTTCCTGTGTGCAGGATCCATCCCACAATCACCGAGCGTACAGACTAGCTGTGGCCAAACTCAACCCACCATACATTCCCTTCATGCCTCTGCTACTGAAAGGTACTGGCACCTAATAATTTCATTGCTAATGAAAGACTAATTACACCAAGGGTATCAAACATGCAGTCTATGGGCAAGGACCAACCAGAAAAAGGTTCTACTCTGGCTCACCAAATGATTTAGAATCTGTGTTCTACACTGAAATAGTCTCTGTTATTCAACTAAGGGAAAATTGAAAAAATGGAACAAAAAAATGGAACAAGTAACACATCTACTAACAAGATGTTCAAACGATATGTAATTCTTCATCAGCAAGCTAAAAGATGAATGCTGTAACCATATCTCTTGCAAAACAACTAATTTAGGGGTTTCACAGCAACAGAGGTGAATACTTATGAAATCACAACCTTTATGATTTTTTTTTGTTTGTAAATAATTTTGCAGATTATATTGATTTTCCTCCCACTTAAATATGATGGTCTCTAATCTAAGTCAAGTCCATTTGAGCCACTACATGGCCAAAGGTTTCTGGACACCTGACCATCACATCCATATATGGGCCTTCCCCAAATTGTTGCCACAAATTTGATAGCACACAATTGTAAAGGATGTCTTTATATGCTGTAGCATTAAGATTTCCCTTCACTGGAACTAAGGGACCCAAATAATGAGCATGAAAATGCCCCTGTGCACTTGACTGACTTCAACCCCACTGAACATTTTTGGGATGAACTTGAATGGAAACTACACCCAAGGCCTTCTCAGCTGACATCAGTGTATGACCGCACTGTGGTTGAATGGGAACAAATCCCCACAGCCATGCTCCAGTAGGAAAGCATGCTAGTGGAAAGCCTTACCAAAAGAGTATGTCAGTTATTACAACAAGGGGGACTATATCTGGAATGGCTGTTCAAAAAGCACATAGGAGTGTTATGGTCAAGTTCCCACAAACTTTTGGCAATATGTGGAACATATTTCTGGCCCACTTGACATAAGTCTAAATGTGATGTGGCCAGTTACCTAAAATGAATTTGACACCTCTGAATTACACCATTGATCCAACTGTATTCATCTCTTTCCAGACATGACATTTATCCATGAGGGCAACAGAAATTACACTGATAATCTGGTTAACTTTGAGAAAATGGTGAGACCCCAGGCCTTACTGGGATTTCTCAGAATTTTCAAGTAATTTATACACTTATTGCATTTATTGTTTCCAAACCCTTTCATATTTCTGCCTCAAATCCACAGCGGATGATTGCCAAGACAGTGAAGATAGTTCAGGATTGTAGAAGCCAACCTTATGGTAATATTAATCCTCTGCGGTACTGCAGAGCACAAAAATCATGTTGATGTTTACATGTATAAGAAATACTCTTAACATGTATAATAAACTTTTGTCACATTTGTACAGTGCCTTCATCCCCCCAGAAGGGCTTCACAGAAAGAATGTTCTTTGAGTCTCCTGCTGTACGAGTATCTACATGTAAGCTAATCTATAGTAAAATCCTGTGGTGAGGTTATATATATTAGCATACATCAATGTTTTATGTTTATCCTTTTTATCTTTTATGTCTTTGCCCTCATTCAGATTCCGAGCAGTCGCTGACTTTCTGTAGTGTCACCAGCCCAAGCCACTACATCCAGAACCTTAATGTCATTGATAATCAGAAGAAACTGACACAGCTTTCCAGAGCCATAGAGCATTAAAACATTCGCTCTCACAATGTGCTGTTCCTTTCAAAATTCCATCTCCATAGTGGAGGAGGAAATCACTTTCAGTTTTTGGCCTGTAGAGGAATCCATGATGACCTGAATTGGGATTGTTGATTGGAGGTGACTCTTTATAAAGGCATTCTCATATCAATGCATCACTGCAGAGCTGTCCTCTTATGCCTTTTTGGACAGCTGTACTTCTTGTGTATGATTAATATATCTGCACTCTTAAACCTTTTGTACCAATAAGGATGGTATATTAAACACACCAAGTCATAAAAATTGAAAGGTTTATTTAAAATGCAAATTGTAAAACACCATACAAATAATTAATTACTTTAACATCCCTCCAATTATCCCCAATATGGGGTGATGTAATTTTATGTCAGATAAGAGTTTTAGTCTAAAAAAAAAAAAAAAAATCTCCTTGCCGAATCATATTTACAGCGTAATAAAACCAAACGGAAATTATGTGGATAGGACAAAATGTTGGGATGGGACAAAATATAACCAGTGCTTCCTGATGCAGAAATGGAGGGGGAGGGGGGTATAAATAAATGTCTGAAACTGGCCAAAACATTGAGAACAAGCAAATGACATCATTTTTGAGTTTCAATTTGTACCAAGGCTTATTACATTTCTGAACAATGTGTAATTGAAAACACAATACATTTTTGCTGTCACGGTATAACATTGGAACGACAAACACCATAATAAAAGATCACATCATTTTAACTCAGAGTTTTCCATTTTTTTTCTCTTGGATAGCAATAAATGTTAAAGGATGATAGCGTGGTGTTCATAGTAAAAGGTTATTATCAAATGAAAATTCTTGAGAGCTCAAACTAAGCTATTTTTGTGATTTAAAAAAAAAAAAATGCATGGGGCATTTTCATACATTTCATTATTAAAATAATAATTGTCATAAACTCTCCTGGACAATCACTCCAACTCAACAGGTTGTTGTCTGTATCAAAACATTGGTGTACTAACAAAAGGCAAAAATACAATAAGATGAAAAGGAGAAAACAGTATTGCACTTTACATACAGATCCTAAAACTTCCCTATGTCTATTCTCTTTCCTTCTTGCAGTTAATAAGTGTCTAATGCAGTTGAATGCAGCATCTCTGTCCATGAGTGACCACTTCACCACCAGGCTCTGCATTAGCATTAATATGCTATTAAGTATCAAGATGGCCAAAAATGGAAATATAACGAGAAACTTTGTAACTAGGAAAACCCCTCTTTCTCTCACAACAATAACGCCAGATACACATGTATGCACACATCCACATACTTACACCAGACAGACAAACACAAACAAAAAAGGTGTTTCTTCCACATTCTGTCCCTGGCTAAGACTGCTGATTTGGACTGGGATTGTCTTTTGCTTACTCACCATATCCCTTAACATCTATAGACACTTAACAGTACTCATTTGATAGGTGCATTGAATATTACACACTTTGAGACAACCCCATTCCAACTGTATACAGTGGGTTTTCTGTACTTTGCACAGATAGGAAGGACTCCATGTATACAGTGAGCCCTCACTGACTGTTTGCTACTTCCTGCTATGCGTGCCATAGGGCACAGTTCTGTCCTATATATCGGCAAAGCACAGCTCTGCTTCAAGGCATTTCATGAGGTTTCACAGGCTTGATGTGCATCCAGTCATGTCCCAGATGACTTTATAAGGCAACACTCTTGTGAATTAGGTCAGCAGGAGGGAAGAGATGCACTTGGAATATAATCCTCAATGGATTTCCAAGCCCATTTGAGTGTGGCACACCTGATCTGAGCACTGCTGTACAACTATCACCTGAGACATACACCAACCCGAGTTTGAAGAGTTACAGAGGTGGACGAAAGAGAACGAGAAAACAAACAAACAAACAAACAAAAAAAAAACCTTTCCTCTGAAACCCAATAGTGTTTTTCAAGCCTACCTTCTAAGATGACAGACAATTATTTTTAAATTGAAAATTAAAAGGACACAGTAGAAAGTAAATATTGTAATGATGAAAGACTGGTTAGTCTGACCTTATTCTCTGAAAAAAATTATATAAAAATCACTGGTTGTATTTAAAATATAGCACTAAAAATTCTAAAAAAAAAATAAAAAAAAAACAAACAAACGAGAGGATCTTCTAATTACTGTTGACATTTAAAAAAGTAGTGAGCAAAAGGTGAACACATCGTTTCTAGCACCAAAATATGTTAAACATTTAAAAAAAGAAAAAAAAAAGGAAACAGTGAACATAGATGAGTGCAGGGAAAATAAGATTTGTCCTTCACTATGAATAGGAGACTTTCGGTCCATAGAACCAGGCTCTAAAAATTGCAACTGAGTGTGAGGCTAATACTGGTGAATGCAATCCAAACCCACAGCAAAACAAGGTAACAAAAGGAACATTTAAATTAAAAAAAAAAAAAAAAAAAAAAAAAAAACATTCATTTGGCTTTGAGTCCTTGGGGTCTTTCTGTCCAGTGCAGTGCAGTGCAATGGATATCCAGTGGTCTTTCATCCTTTCTGAACAGCCCCAGGCCTGCTTTAAGCTTCAGATGCAGCCTGAGGTTTCAGCTGTGCTTTTTCCATGGCAGTGCCGTAGGGAGTTCTCTTAAAGAAACCAAGCTAAAGGAAAAGCACAATATATATATATATATATATATATATATGTAATATTATTTATAAAGTCCCTTCCAAATGTATTGGAACGGCAAGGCTAATTCTTTCTGTCATACACTAAAGACATTTGGGTTTGTGATTAAAAGATGAATAGAGACAATGGATCAGAATTTCATCTTTCACTTCTTAATATGTACATCTAGATGTGTTCAAAAACTTAGAACATGGCACCTTTGGTAGCACTACACCCAATTTTGGGTGAGCAAAATTATTGGGACAGATAGGCAAAATGGTAAATAAAATAGTAAATAACACGTAATATTTGGATGCATATCCCTTGCTTGCAGTGACTGCATCAAGCCGGTAATGCGACTTCAGCAAACTCTTGCATCCTTCTTTTGTGATGCTTTTCCAGGCTTGTACCTGGTTTCTCCGGTCAGTCTCCTCTTCAGGAGGTGAAACGCTGGCTCAACTGAGTTAAGGTCTGGTGATTGACTTGGCCACCTTCCACTTTTTCCCTTGAAGTCCTTTGTTGTGTTGGTAGTGTGCCTTGGGCCATTGTCTTGCTGAATGATAAAGTTCCTTCCAATTAGATTAGATGCTTTTCTCTGTAAACTGGCAGATAATGTTTCTTTTGACTTCTGAATTCATTCTGCTGCTATAATCATAAGTTACATCAATAAAGATCAGTGATCCTGTTCCAGAACCAGCCATGCAAGCCCAAGACAGCCCGAGACAACGTGCTTGACCGATGAGATTTGCAAATTCCAATCTGGCCTTCCAATTGCTGATGAACGGTTTGAATCTTGTGGTGTGGCTGCTATATTTCTGTTCTCGAAGTCATCTTCAAATTATGGCTGTTGATGATGTCACTGACTTATTTTTTTGGTTTTACTTCTTAGCTCTCACAATGTTTCTGTTATCAACTGCTGTTATTTTGCTTGTCTGGCCTGTTCGATGTCTTGGTGTTAGTATACCAGTTGTTTCTTTCTTTTTCAGCAAGTTCCAAACTGTTGTATTGGTTATGCCCAATGCTTGCGCAGTGGCTCAGATTCTCCCTCTTTTCTCAGCTTCAAAATAGCTTGCTTTTCTCCCATAGACATCTCTCTGGTCTTCATGACAGTTTAGCCTTTTCAACAACAAATGCATCTTCACAGGCAAAAACCCAGGGCTCAAACCAAGAGTAGACATTCAGATCTATTAATTGTTTAAACAGTCAATTTAACAGGGCAGACCTGGGCAACAAGAAACACCCGTCAGGTACATTTTCCAATATTTTTCAATTGAAAAATGCACAGGTTCAAACAAAAGGCACCATGTTCTAAGTTTCTTTGACACATCTAGATGTAAATATCAGGAACTGACACTTTAAATTCTGATCTATCATCTCATATTTATCTTTTGACCTCTAACCCAAATGTCTTCAGTGTATAGCAAAAACAAAAGAATTGGCCTTGCCTTTCCAATACTTTCGGAGTCTGTGTATGCTATTAATATATAGCTCTGAGCAGTACGATTGATTCAGTATGGCTGATTCTGTGGAATTATAATGTGTCTTAGTATATTTTATGTGAGACTACTACATATTTAATACATAACATACATTCTAACCCAATTTCCATCCATAACACACAACCATCATTATGACTCAAATATATATTTATAAAAAATAAATAAATAACACTTTCACTATTTATGCCATACTCACTTTATACAGAACATAGATAAGGAGAGCCAGCAACAAAAGACCAGCCAGTACTGCCAGAATGATGATCCACAAAGGCACATCATAAGGACTGTCTGGTTTATTCCACACCACAGGTGTGGTCATCTGAAAGAACATAATCACTCATGTAAAATACCCTTAAACCTTAAAATTAATATTTAAATTTATTACTAAAATAATAACTATAGCAGATGCATAAGGGTATAATATTGCATTATTAATTACAATTTTAGAGCCACTTGGAGTCTCCTTGGGCAAAATGGCATAGGGCATCTTTTCCACGCTGTAACTGGCTACACACTCCAGAATAAAATTCTTATACTTTTTCTGCAAGCAAATGTTAAAACAGTATTAGAAGTATGCATTTATCATCATAGATCAAAGTCTTTTTTTCCCCCATATACTGCATTAAATGCAATAATACTAAGAATAAAAAAGCAACTTTTTAAATATGCAGTTCGTTTAGTAGGCAGCAGGTGGCAGTATTCATTCATTTTACGTGCTCTCAAAGAATCCCTGCAACATTCCAATCATATGACAACTTGGGGTTTGCAGATAATGCATTTTCATTGTGCTCAACAGTAACCTGTGTGTTGACTTAAGCTATGCAGAGCATGTAAGGTCTTTCTCAACAGAGCTCCTATTTAGGTACCATGTGACCTCAAGAGCACATGCACACACTAACAAGTTGTAAATCTACTGTGGCTGGCTAGTGATATGGTTTTTCCCTCCATACTTGCCAAATGACTGTATCCTACCAATGGAACATTACAGATAATGATTAACACTGACATTTAGTTGATGTAATAATGAGGCTGATGTTGAGCAGTCAGCTGTTTTGAGAAACCTTTCATTTGAGGTTACAGAGCCTGAATAGGTATGACAGATGAATGGCTTTGTACAGCAGTATGCACAGTAATGTGAACACACTTTTTTCAGGTCCTTACTGAAACTTACCATGTTGAACGTCTCACCCCAGATGCGTGAACGCACCTGGAGTATGGCACTGGTACCTTTTTCCAATAAACCCACATTACACCGCAGGGTCCAGCACTCAACGCTGGAACAGGACTGAAATGTAGCAGAGAAATTGAGAATGAATAAATAAATAAATACACACACACACACAAACACACACAGTATCTCACAAAAGTGAGTACACCCCTCACATTTTTGTAAATATTTTATTATATCTTTTCATGGGACAACACTGAAGAAATGACACTTTGCTACAATGTAAAGTAGTGAGTGTACAGCTTGTATAACAGTGTAAATTTGCTGTCCCCTCAAAATAACTCAACACACAGCCATTAATGTCTAAACCGCTGGCAACAAAAGTGAGTACACCCTTAAGTGAAAATGTCCAAATTGGGCCCAATTAGCCATTTTCCCTCCCCAGTGCCATGTGACTCATTAGTGTTACAAGGTCTCAGGTGTGAATGGGGAGCAGGTGTGTTAAGTTTGGTGTTATCGCTCTCACACTCTCTCATACTGGTCACTGGAAGTTCAACATGGCACCTCATGGCAAAGAACTCTCTGAGGATCTGAAAAAAAGAATTCTTGCTCTACATAAAGATGGCCTAAGCTATAAGAAGATTGCCAACACCCTGAAACTGAGCTGCAGCACAGTGGCCAAGACCATACAGCGGTTTAACAAGACAGGTTCCACTCAGAACAGGCCTCGCCATGGTCGACCAAAGAAGTTGAGTGCACGTGCTTAGCATCATATCCAGAGGTTGGCTTTGCAGAATAGACGTATGAGTGTTGCCAGCATTGCTGCAGAGGTTGAAGGGGTGGGGGGTCAGCCTGTCAGTGCTCAGACCATACGCCGCACACTGCATCAAATTGGTCTGCATGGCTGTCGTCCCAGAAGGAAGCCTCTTCTAAAGATGATGCACAAGAAAGCCTGCAAACAGTTTGCTGAAGACAAGCAGACTAAGGACATGGATTACTGGAACCATGTCCTGTGGTCTGATGAGACCAAGATAAACTTATTTGGTTCAGATGGTGTCAAGCGTGTGTGGCGGCAACCAGGCGAGGAGTACAAAGACAAGTGTGTCTTGCCTAAAGTCAAGCGTGGTGGGGGTGTCATGGTCTGGGGCTGCATGAGTGCTGTCGGCATTGGGGAGCTACAGTTCATTGAGAGAACCATGAATGCCAACATGTACTGTGACATACTGAAGCAGAGCATGATCCCGTCCCTTTGGAAACTGGGCCGCAGGGCAGTATTCCAACATGATGACCCCAAACACGCCTCCAAGATGACCACTGCCTTGCTAAAGAAGCTGAGGGTAAAGGTGATGGACTGGCCAAGCATGTCTCCAGACCTAAACCCTATTGAGCATCTGTGGGGCATCCTCAAACAGAAGGTGGAGGAGCGCAAGGTCTCTAACATCCACCAGCTCTGTGATGTCGTCATGGAGGAGTGGAAGAGGACTCCAGTGGCAACCTGTGAAGCTCTGGTGACTCCATGCCCAACAGGGTTAAGGCAGTGCTGGAAAAGAATGGTGGCTACACAAAATATTGACACTTTGGGCCCAATTTGGACTTTTTCCACTTAGGGGTGTACTCACTTTTGTTGCCAGCAGTTTAGACGTTAATGGCTGTGTTGAGTTATTTTGAGAGGACAGCAAATTTACACTGTTATACAAGCTGTACACTCACTACTTTACATTGTAGCAAAGTGTCATTTCGTCAGTGTTGTCCCATGAAAAGACATAATAAAATATTTACAAAAATGTGAGGGGTGTACTGAGATACTATATATATATATATATATATATATATATACACAGGTGCATCTCAATAAATTAGAATGTCGTGGAAAGTTCATTTATTTCAGTAATTCAACTCAAATTGTGAAACTCGTGTATTAAATAAATTCAATGCACACAGACTGAAGTAGTTTAAGTCTTTGGTTCTTTTAATTGTGATGATTTTGGCTCACATTTAACAAAAACCCACCAATTCACTATCTCAACAAATTAGAATACTTCATAAGACTAATTAAAAAAAACATTTTTAGTGAATTGTTGGCCTTCTGGAAAGTATGTTCATTTACTGTACATGTACTCATTACTTGGTAGGGGCTCCTTTTGCTTTAATTGCTGCCTCAATTCGGCGTGGCATGGAGGTGATCAGTTTGTGGCACTGCTGAGGTGGTATGGAAGCCCAGGTTTCTTCGACAGTGGCCTTCAGCTCATCTGCATTTTTTGGTCTCTTGTTTCTCATTTTCCTCTGGACAATACCCCATAGATTCTCTATGGGGTTCAGGTGTGGTGAGTTTGCTGGCCAGTCAAGCACACCAACACCATGGTCATTTAACCAACTTTTGGTGCTTTTGGCAGAGTGGGCAGGTGCCAAATCCTGCTGGAAAATGAAATCAGTATCTTCAAAATGCTGGTCAGCTGAAGGAAGCATGAAATGCTCCAAAATTTCTTGGTAAATGGGTGCAGTGACTTTGGTTTTCAAAAAACACAATGGACCAACACCAGCAGATGACATTGCACCCCAAATCATCACAGACTGTGGAAACTTAACACTGGACTTCAAGCAACTTGGGCTATGAGCTTCTCCACCCTTCCTCCAGACTCTAGGACCTTGGTTTCCAAATGAAATACAAAACTTGCTCCCATCTGAAAAGAGGACATTGGACAACTGGTCAACAGTCCAGTTCTTCTTCTCGTTAGCCCAGGTAAGACGCCTCTGACGTTGTCTGTGGTTCAGGAATGGCTTAACAAGAGGAATACGACAACTGTAGCCAAATTCCTTGACACGTCTGTGTGTGGTGGCTCTTCATGCCTTGACCCCAGCCTCAGTCCATTCCTTGTGAAGTTCACTCAAATTCTTGAATCGATTTTGCTTGACAATCCTCATAAGGCTGCGGTTCTCTCGGTTGGTTGTGCATCTTTTTCTTCCACAATTTTTCCTTCCACTCAACTTTCTGTTAACATGCTTGGATACAGCACTCTGTGAACAGCCAGCTTCTTTGGCAATGAATGTTTGTGGCTTACCTAGTGAACCAAACTGAGAGACCATTTTGAAGGCTCAGGAAACCTTTGCAGGTGTTTTGAGTTGATTAGCTGATTGGCATGTCACCATATTCTAATTTGTTGAGATAGTGAATTGGTGGGTTTTTGTTAAATGTGAGCCAAAATCATCACAATTAAAAGAACCAAAGACTTAAACTACTTCAGTCTGTGGCATTTAATTTATTTAATACACGAGTTTCACAATTTGAGTTGAATTACTGAAATAAACGAACTTTTCCACGACATTCTAATTTATTGAGATGCACCTGTATATATATATATATATATATATATATATATATATATATATATATATATATATATATATATATATATATATTCTGGATAGTTTACAGTTACTGTAAATAACATTTTACAGTTATTTAATTTACATATTTTTTTCTATCAAATAATCATGCAATGTGAGCAAGTTCATAAAATTGGTGCTTGTTGCATAACAAAGATCATGCGTTCCAGTGAACCAAATTCATTGAAAACCATTAAATAAAAGAGTAAATAGGTCAAGAAGGAGTCAGTTGGAAAGTTAGAGAGAGATAGCTATGGCACAAAATTACAGACCAATAGGTATGACAAAAGGCCTAATGTTAGGCTTTTTTTAGATTCCAAGTCACAAGAATATAAAATGCTGACTGCAGCTGCAGCCAGCCAAATTAAGAACCAACCTGTGAAATCCATTTCCCTGGTTTTACAATCACTTCATTAGATCCCCATAATGTAAAATTGGGAATCAAAGTTAGCTTGAGAAGAGGAAGAAATTAGTGTAGTTCTAATTGAATGGCTGTGGGGAGCCGGTGGTCCTTGCCACTGTCATTCAGAGTAAATAAGAGATTACAGAAGGGCAGGAGGAAAATGCTAGACTATTTTATTAGATGACATCTTAATGACTTCCTCTATGGATCTCAGAGGCACAGAGTTGAACGTAGCTAAGAAAAAGGGACAGTTTAAATTGCTCCATCATATTCTTTTCAAAGGTTTGGTATTTCAACATGTAACCAATTAGTTAGGAACAGAATAACAAAAGTGAAGAATGTGGCCTATAGCAAGTAATGGTAAGTCATATTTCATACCCATAGTGGCTACTTTACCCTCACTGGGCACTTTATTAGGAACATCTGTACACCTACTCATTCATGCATTTATTTAATCAGCCAATCATGTGGCAGCAGTGCAATGCATAAAATCATGCAGATACAGGCAAACAGCTTCAAGTAATGTTCACATCAACCATCAGAATGGCCAAAAAAAAAAAGTGTGATCTCAGTGATTTTGACCATGGCATGATTGTTGGTGCCAGTCGGGCTGATCTGAGCATTTCTGAAATTGCTGATCTCCTGGGATTTTCATGAACAGCAGTCTCTAGAAAAAAAACATCCAGTTAGCAGCAGTCCTGTTGTCAGTAATGCCTCGTTGATAAGAGAGGTCAACACAGAATGGCCAGACTGGTTTGAGGCTAAAAAGGCTACGGTAACTCATAGGTTTGGATGAGGTGCTTTCCTTGAGGTGGATGGGCTACAACAGCAGAAAACCATGTAAGGTTACACTTCTGTCAGCCAAGAACAGAAACCTGAGGCTGCAGTGGGCACAGCCTGACCAAAACCGTTGAAGACTGGAAAAACGTAGCCTGGTCTGATGAATCTCGATTTCCGCTGAGGTACACAGATGGTAGGGTCAGAATATGGTGCCAACAGCATGAATCCATGAACCCAACCTGCTTTGTGTCAACAGGGTGGTGGAGGTGATGAACTGGTGTGGGGAATGTTTTCTTGGCACATTTTGGGCCCCTTAATACCAATCAACCATGTTTGAATGCCACAGCCTATTTGAGTATTGTTGGTGACTATGTGCCTAAAAAAGTGCTAAGTGAATGTACATGACAATAAGAGGTGGCGCATGCACACATGCGTGCACACACAGATACATACATACACACACAAACCCCTTTCAAGCCGGCTGGTCAGCCAGAGACAATCTTTAACCCCAACGAAACTGACTCACTTCATTACATGACTTAATGGCCTGGTTTTATGAGTTCAAAGAGAGGTGGCCCCTCAAAAAGAATAGGGCAAGGTTCTCATCTGCTAAGATATCAAATATTTGCTGAACCTGCATTTTCTCCCTCTGCCAATTCCTCATTTTCTCTATTTGGGGAGGATTTGTGCTCTCACCAGGTTTGTCAACTCAGCCAGCTCTCCCCTGTGTGTTTCACGCTTCTCAATGTGGTGGTTCAGTAATGGAGGCTGCTTTGTGGACTGCTGAAGCTGGGGAGAGAGAGAGAGAGAGAGAGAGAAACATTGAGTGGAAATTTGACGCCCATTTGCGTAATCCAGATGCTGAGCTCACTGTTGAATCTGTACCACCCACTGACTCACATGGACACCATTCAGAATTTTGCATGTGGCTGCATTACCAAACTTATCCAAACCTCTGTCTTTTTGTCCACTGAGAAAATCACATAATGCACTCCTCACAACAAAATACACGAAGCACAGCAAGACAAAAACTACAATACAGAATAATTCCATTACATGAAAGAAAGCTTGTTTCCAGATGGCTTTCAAGGGACGCGATGACTGTGGAGTCTACAGTTGCATCTAATGAAAGTGAACAGAGCCAGTGAGAACCAACAAATTCAAGAGGTTTATGAAGGAGGGATTGAGCGGATGAGGGTATTATGTGTTATACATGAAGCATGTATGACTAAGCTAATAGACATATGGCAATGGGCTAAGCTATACTATTGAAGCTTCCACAGGATGATCAAAGTGAATGTTATTGTCCTTGGGTGGGTCTGTGGGGGTAAGAGGGTGGAGAGTTACATGTGTGCCTTGTGGGAAAGTGTATCTGGAAGAGAGGAGTGTTGATAATGGTGCGTTCCTGTGCACCATATGCTGGTGTGTGTGTGTGTGAGAGAGAGAGTGCAGTCCCGCAGTCCCCTCTGAAAGTATTGGAGCATCAAGGCCAATTCTATTGTTTTCTATATGTTGAAAGCAAGACATTTGGATTTGAGATCAAAAGATGAATATGAGACGACAGAACAGAATTTCACCTTTCATTACCTCATATTTACATCGAGATGTGTTAAACAACTTAGGACATGGCACCTTTGTTTGAACCCACCCATGAACTGCAGCCCAGACCGCAGGCTCTCCACGGTTTGATGTTTCTTGGTTTTGACAACAGGTGATTCCCCAGATGTCAACGATGATTGCGTTTAGAACTACCCAGATTAAAGCAGACATCTAGATGACAAGTTTAAATTCTACGAAACTGTTTTGAAAGCAAGCTACAAACACTCCACCATCCTCAGCCCCCACACACGATTTAGTAGCCGGCTCATCTTTTTTCTGTTTACGGACGTGACGTAACCACGCAAAGACAAATGACAAATGATGTCAAGTGTCATTTCCTGTGAAATCTGACCTGACAGCTCAATCTATAAATCATTATTATAAGCTTACCGTTTCTAATCGGGGTAAGGTAAGGAGACCGTTTTGAACACTGATTTTTTTATGTACTGGCTCAATAATTGATTTTTGTTAATTTTTAACCAAAAAAAGTTCCGTACTGCAGCTTTAACCCAGTTGAGCATGCATTTAACCTCCTGAAGAGGAAACTGAAGAGAGAAACACCCAAAAACAAACAACAACTGAAAGAAGCTGCAGTACAAGGATGGAAAAGCAACACAGAAGAAAATGCAAGTTTGGTGATGTCAGTGGGTCACCAGCTTGATGCAGTTATTGCAAGCAAGGGATATGCAACCAAATATTGTGTTATTTACTTTAAGACTATCTGTTCCTTTACTTTTGCTCACCTAAAAATTGGGTGGTCTGACACCAAAGGTGCCATGTTTTAAGTTGTTTAACACTTCTAAATGTAAATATCAGGAAATTACATCTGAAATTCTGATCCATCATCACATATTCAAATTTTGATCTCAAACCCAAATGTCTTCAACGTATAGCAAAAACAATAGAATTGGCCTTGCTGTTCCAATACTTTCAGAGGGGTTGGCATAACAGTGAAATAGCATGAAGAAATGGAAGTGGCTGGTTTCCTGTGTGTGTCTGTGATGTACATTTTCACCCATGTAAGCAACAAACTCACTAAGTATAATGCATCACATCAGCACAGCCCAGTCATTTCTGTCACAGTGACTGAGTCAAACAAAACAAGATTATTTTTCTCAAAATTTCTTACCTTTATGTTCATGGGGTTCACAATATTGTATGTTGTGCAGTTTACAGGCCCCTCAGTGATGATCTCCAAAGGGTACATAAACCTCTGGACATGTAGCTTCATGGGGCATTTCAGTTGAAGCAGTGTGTGGCTAATATGGCTTGGACCATTGTTTACCAACTAGAAGGGGGAGATTAGAGAGAGAAAGTGAAATACGAAGTGAGTTAATATTTTGCAATATTTGACATAAGCATCATGAATCACAAAATAATAGTGAGCGTGTACATGCCTGTATACCAACCAGAACATGTGTTTGTGAGTAGTGTGTGACACTCTGCTCAATTTTCAGCATAATATGTTAATAATCCAACTGATAAATCAACCAGAATGACCAACGTTCAAGTAAAAACATTAGCCATTAAAAAAAAACAACACTTTTTATACAATTACATTCACAACTGTAATATTGTATCTGCATATATACTGAGCATGTACAGTAGGCAATGTAATTTCAACCATGTGTGACGAGCTAACTGTGTATTAATACAGACTAAAATCATGTGTATTAATATAGGAAAACAAGCAAGTATTTGAACCCCTGGGAGTGGTAACTTTATGTAGTCAAAATCTTTAATCCTCTGCTGATAATGTCTCTTGTCATGAAGAATATTGTGTTCACTCCCTCCACAAAAAGGCAGAAAGTCTTTGTCTAACGTTTTGGTTATGAGCTGTGGTGTTCTCTCTTCACATATAGAAATGTTATTTGAGTCTGGCTAGCATGTTTATTTTCACTCAGTTAAGTGCACCATGGCTGCACCATTTTGTAGTAGCATTAGTGCTATAGAAACAGTATAAGCACTGCACTATGCTGCACTGCACTGTGCTATACCTTTTCCATATCCCTTTGTATTCCTGATTCTGAAAATAGCATAAAGGTGCTTTATGCTACCAAAAATATAAAAAATTTTTTTTAGAAAAGTCAGTAGGGAGTACAGTTTTTCTATCTCTGGCTACTGGATGAGTGAACGGAAAAAAAATCCAGTATTTCCTTTCCATGACTTATATATATATATATATAGAAACAGATGGTTTACGGCAGTCAGAAGAGGAAAAAAAAAAAAAGTCACATTTACCATCACTCCCTCAGGAGTGTTTACTAGTGTTTTTGTAATTCAGTGTCAGGGTAATGTATCAAGTAGTGTTATAAATGTACATACATTTTTGTAAAGAAGGAAATTTTTTTTTTTTTTTAAGTTTCTATTTTGTAATATTACTATTGCACTGAATAATACTTAATAATATATTTTTTTTTTTATTTGGGGGTACAAATAGTAATATAACAATAGTAATATATTTCTGACTTAATTCACTTTTATGTGTTTTATTTTGGCGGAAAACCGCAGGAAGACCTCCGTTTAGTTGGCAACAGTGTTTTTAAATTCACTTCTCATTACCAATCAGGTGAAATGCTGTAAACCTCTGACCACAAAAATGTGTGAGATTACGCTAACGTAAAACCAAAGTGAATCTGGCGCGTGTTGTGTCTAAATGCACATTATAAGCAACTCAAACTCACAGCACAGACAGAGATGAAGTTGGTATGGAGCAGCATTTACTGTGAACCGAGCCACTATCAAACACTGATGAGCCAAAATATAATCTAAATCTTCTTTACGGTGTCGGTTCGGTTGCATTTTAAGACCTTTCAAACGTGAATTTAAGACATTTTAATGCTAATTAAGGCCTTATTGTTACATTATGGAATTTAAGACATTTTAAGACTTTCTAAGGACCCGCGGACAACTTGTAATGTTTACACTAAAGGCTGCTCTTGACATGGGCATAAATTTAGTCCAAATTACATGTACCTGCAAACTGAATTTTCAAAGCAGCTGAGGTTAGTGTATATAAAACTTCAGACAATGTTCAGGATGACTTCAGATTGACAAAAAACTTTGTATGCAGGACTTTTTTATTCCATGTCTGTCTCTACATAACACAAAACGATGATGTAATATTGTGTGGTAGTTCAGTACAGTAAAACCCATGAGTTCTCCCCCTGTATAAAGCACTGTCCTCATTTGAGTGTCTGTCGTGTCCGTGACTTCTCTGCAGCTGTGCACATACAGTGCTGTGAAAAAGTATTTGCCCCATCTTGATTTCTTTTGTTTGTGTGTGTCTCATATAGTAAATTGTTTCAGAAATGAAAACAAAATCTAAGATAAAATAAAGGCAACCTGAGTAAACACAAAATACAGTTTTTAAATGATAATGTTATTTATTGAAGCAAAAAAAGTTATCCAATACCAACTGGGCTTGTGTGAAAATGTATTTGCTCCCATAGTTACTAATTCCTCAAATCTATGAAACTGCATTCATAATGGAGTTCAACTGGACTAGACTCCCCCAGGCCTGATTACAGCAAACCCTGTTCAATCAAATCAACACTTAAATAGAACTTTTTCAACAGTATGAAGTTGGTTAAAAGGTCTTACCCAGTAACACAGTATGCCAAAACGGAAAGAAATTCCAGAAATGATGAGGAAGAAGGAGATTGAAATACATCAGTCTGGGAAGGGTTACAAAGCTATTTCAAAGGCTCTGGGACTCCAGAGGACCACAGTGAGAGCTATTATTTCCAAATGGAAAAACTCGGCACAGTAGTGAACCTTCCCAGAAGTGGCCGACCTTCCAAAATTCCTCCAGACCACAGCAACTACTTAACCAGGAAGTCACAAAAGAGCCAAGGACAACATCAAAAGAACTACAGGCCTCTCTTGCATCAATAAAGGTCACTGTTCATCACTCCATTATCAGAAAGACACTGGGCAAAAATGGCAACCATGGATGAGTGGTAAGGTGAAAACCACTGCTAACGCAGAAGAACATTAAGGTGCGTCTGAATTTTGCCAAAATACTTTGATGATCCTCAAACATTTCGAGAGAATGTTCTGTGGATTGATCAGCTTGCAATAATTGAGGGAAACATGAATTCTGCTCTCTACCAGAAAATCCTAAAGAAGAATTTCCGGTCTTCAGTCCATAAGATGAAACTCAAGCGCAACTGAATTATGCAGCAAGACAATTATCCAAAGCACAGGAGTAAATCCTAGTCCTAGAAGTAACTGAAATACTGATCTCCGATTACTGGAAGCATTTGGTTCTAGTTATTGCTGCTAAAGGTGGCACAACCAGATTTTACGTTTAAGGGGGCAATTAGTTTTTCACATTGCTGATAGGTGTTGGATAACTTTTTTTTGCTTAAATAAAAATAAATAAATAAATAGAAACTGTATTGTGAGTTTACTCAGGTTGCCTTTGTTTTATGTTGTATTTTGTTTGAAGATCTAAAACTATTTAGTACGAGATATGCACAAAAACAGAAGAAATCAGGAAATATCAGGCAAATACTTTTTCACAGCACTGTAGGAATCTGCTTTATAAAGAATAATGATTGGCTTCCTGGGTATTAGACAAAGCAAGAGTCCTTACCTCATAGATGTGCTCCACAGGAGGCCCAATTTCTTGCTCTACTGCAATGTTCTTGGTCACTTTCCAGTTTGGAGGTGGGAAGAAGACCTTATCTGGTCGGGACACACTTTAAGAGGAAGAGAAAGAGAGTGTGAACAAGTGAGGAGGGAACAGAAATAACTGTGCAGCGAGAGTTCCGGTCTGAAAGACCCAGTTACACATTGTTTCTGAACTCACCCCTGTAAAATAACATCAGCCTTGACCACTACCTCTAGCCTGTAGGGGACAACCTCACTCTGAGAGTTATTCTCATTTTTACTGCAAAAATAGAGAGAATAAGGGGGGGGGGGGGGGGGGAAGGAGAGAGTATTTAAATGTCTCTACATAGGTCACTCAGCAACGGTTTACAACATGCTGGTAATAAAAGCATTAAGGTGTGTGTGTGTGTGTGTGTGTGTGTGTTTGTGTGCATTTGTGTCTGTCTGTTCGCATACCTGCGAATCAGCAGGTCAAACTGTACCACCTTCTGTGAATCCTGCAGCCGAGGAACTGTGAAACGCAGACCTGCCCACAGCTAAATGAAAAAGATTACATTTAATGCTGACATATTTTCTAATCCTCTATAGATATTAAAACAGCTGCACAGCCTGATATGTAAGTGTCTTTGCAATGTCTCCTTACTTCATCCTATAATCCAAATGAAAAATTACGGTCACCATAATAAACCACTATATCCTATAAAATCTGACATTATTTCCCATCATTTCACTGCTTTTCTTAAAAGACACAGTACACCTTGCCAACTCCAGACTCTTCACACTTGTATGCTCAATTAGGTTAACGTCTGGTGATTGACTTGGCCAGACTAAAACCTTTTACTTTTCCCCCCTGATAAAGTCCTTTGTTGAGTGTGTTTTGGATCATTGTCTTACTGAATGCTAAAGTTCCTCCCAATTAGTTTGGAAGCATTTCTCTGTAAACTTCTGAATTCATTCTGCTGCTACCATCATAATGTCCATAATCAATAAAAATGAGTGAGCCTGTTCCAGAAGCAGCCATGCAAGCCCAAGCCATGACACTACCTCCACTGTTTCGCTTGTATGTTTTGCATCATAAGCAGATTCTTTCTCCACACTTTGGCTTTTCCATCACTTTGGTAGAGGTTAATCTTGGTTCCAGAATTTTTTGTGGCTCATCTCTGTATTTACAGTGAGGGAAAAAATTATTTGACCCCTGATGATTTTGTACGTTTGCCCACTGACAATGATCAGTCTATAATTTTAATGGTAGGTGTATTTTAACAGTGAGAGACAGAATAACAACAAAAAAAACAGAAAAACACATTTCAAAAAATTTATAAATTGATTTGCATTTTAATGAGTGAAATAAGTATTTGACCCCCTATCAATCAGCAAGATTTCTGGCTCCCAGGTGTCTTTTGGGGATAAATTCATTCATGTCCTGAATTTATATACTTCTGTAAAGCTGCTTTGGGACAATGTCCATTGTTAAAAGCGCTATACAAATAAACTGAACTTGAACTTGACCTCTTTTATACAGGTAACGAGCTGAGATTAGGAGCACTCTCTTAAAGGGAGTGCTCCTAATCTCAGTTTGTTTCCTGTATAAAAGACACCTGTCCACAGAAGCAATCAATCAATCAGATTCCAAACTCTCTACCATGGCCAAGACCAAAGAGCTGTCCAAGGATGTCAGGGACAAGATTGTAGACCTTCACAAGGCTGGAGTGGGCTACAAGATCATCGCCAAGCAGCTTGGTGAGAAGGAGACAACAGTTGGTGCGATTATTCGCAAATGGAAGAAACACAAAATAACTGTCAGTCTCCCTCGGTCTGGGGCTCCGTGCAAGATCTCACCTCGTGGAGTTTCAATGAACATGAGAACAGTGAGGAATCAGCCCAGAACTACACAGGAGGATCTTGTTAATGATCTGAAGGCAGCTGGGACCATAGTCACCAAGAAAACAATTGGTAACACACTACGCCGTGAAGGACTGAAATCCTGCAGCGCCCGCAAGGTCCCCCTGCTCAAGAAAGCACATGTACAGGCCCATCTGAAGTTTGTCAATGAACATCTGAATGATTTAGAGGAGAACTGGGTGAAAGTGTTGTGGTCAGATGAGACCAAAACATCTGAGTTTGGCATCAACTCAACTTGCCGTGTTTGGAGGAGGAGGAATGCTGCCTATGACCCCAAGAACACCATCCCCACCATCAAACATGGAGGTGGAAACATTATGCTTTGGGGGTGTTTTTCTGCTAAAGGGACAGGACAACTGCACCATATCAAAGGGACGATGGACGAGGCCATGTACTGTCAAATCTTGGGTGAGAACTTCCTTCCCTCAGCCAGGGCATTGAAAATGGGTCGTGGATGGGTATTCCAGCAGGACAATGACCCAAAACACACAGCCAAGGCAACAAAGGAGTGGCTCAAGAAGAAGCACATTAAGGTCCTGGAGTGGCCTAGCCAGTTTCCAGACCTTAATCCCATAGAAAATCTGTGGAGGGAGCTGAAGGTTCGAGTTGCCAAACGTCAGCCTCGAGACCTTAATGACTTGGAGAGGATCTGCAAAGAGGAGTGGGACAAAATCCCTCCTGAGATGTGTGCAAACCTGGTGGCCAACTACAAGAATCGTCTGACCTCTGTGATTGCCAACAATGGTTTTGCCACCAAGTACTAAGTCGAAGGGATCAAATACTTATTTCACTCATTAAAATGCAAATCAATTTATAACTTTTTTGAAATGCATTTTTCTGGATTTTTTTGGTGTTATTCTGTCTCTCACTGTTAAAATACACCTACCATTAAAATTATAGACTGATCATTTCTTTGTCAGAGGGCAAACGTACAAAATCAGCAGGGGATCACATACTTTTTTCCCCTCACTGTAATCCCTCACTGAATTCCAATCTGGTTTTCTGATTCTTACTGCTGATGAGTGGTTTGCTTCTTGTGGTATGGCCACTATATTTCTGCTCTCGAAGACTTCTTCAAATGGTTGATTGTGATACCTTCACCCCTGCCCTGTGGAGGTTGTTGGTGATGTCACTGACTATTGTTTTTGTGTTTTTCTTCACAACTCTCACAATGCTTCACAATGTCATCAGCTGTTGTTGTTTTCCTTGGCCGACCCATTCGGTGTCTGTTGCTCAGTACATTACTGGTTTCTTTCTTTTTCAGGACATTCCAAATTGCTGTATTGGCTATGCCCAATGTTTTGCAATGCCTCCGATTGATTTTCCTTCTTTTCTCAGCTTCAAAATGGCTTGCTTTTCTGCCATAGACAGCTCTCTAATCTTCATGTTGGCTTATCCTTTTTAACAACAAATGCGGTCTTCACAGATTTAACTGACGGCTAAAACCAAGAGTAGATGTTCAGAGCTATTTATTGTTTAAACAATCAATCTAACAGGACACACCTACCTGGGTAACAGGAATCACCTGTCAGTCACATGTTCCAATATTTTTGCTTGGCAACAAATTGGGTGGTCCGATAAAAAATGTTCTATGCCGTTTAACACGTCTACATATAAATACCAGGAAATAAAAGCTGAAATTCTAAACCCTCTCCTCATATTCATCTTCTGATCTCAAACCCAAATGTCTTCGGTCCACAGCAAAAACAAACGAATTGGCCTTGCCGTTCCAAAATATTCAGAAGGGGACTGTATACATTGCCTGTCCCCACTCTGTACTGTTCTCCTTTCAAGTTGAGGTTGTGTGTGTGTGTGTGTGTGTGTGTGTGTGTGTGTGTGTGTGTGTGTGTGTGTGTGTAGCCTATGTAAACTGTGACTGAAAAACTTACATTGGTGCCAGACTTCATGGGATTTCCAAGGTCACAGATGAGGTACCGTGTCTGGTTCTCTGTCTCGTAGCTGCACGTCAGCTGAGTCAGACTCTAGACAAGGACAAGTAACAACTAGTGAGAAACCGTGACTAACTATGAAGTGCCATCTTCCCTGTAAACATTAGACTTTTTCTAAATATTTTGCTAATTGTTAGACTTTTGTAAATTAAACAAAGTCAGTACTGCTATTAATACACTATATAGCAAAAAGAGCCATAGCGTTAGATCATTAGTGAGGTTAGGCATTGATGTTGGGCAAGGGGGCCTGGGGCGCAGTTGGCATTCCAGGTCATCCCAAAGGTGTTCAGTAGGGTTGAGGTCAGGGCAGGCAGGCCACCTCCTGCACAGGAAGGTTGGAGTGGAGTTATTTCACTCCAACCTTGGCAAACCATTCTTCAAGTAGCTCTCTTTGTGCATAAGGGCTCTGTCATGTTGATACAGCATACAAAGACATCCTATACAATTTTGTGCTTCAAAATTTGTGGCAACAGTTTAGAGAAGGCCCACATATGGGTGTGATGGTCAGGTGTCCCAAAACCTTTGGCCATATAACGTATCACAGCGTTCACCCTTTTATATCATCAAATAATTCACGTGTCACACGAATTTCAAAGCATAGTAGAAAGCCAAGCATGAACGCACGCACGCCCACACGCTGGTGTCCAAAAGTTACCTCATTATTGCGGGCAATTCCACTGTAGTCCGCCTCCGAAGGAAGCACTACATAGAGCTCGGCTTCATAGGCTCCACCTCCATCATTCCGTGCATTGAAAGTCAGAGTTAGTGCATTATCATCCCCCATGTACACTTCTTTCCTGTCACTATAGAAAGAAAAAAGAGAATGCAAAACACTTACTGCAGTACTGCCTATGGGGAAAACAAAAACAAAAACGTAAAGGTGAACTGCTGACTTGGTTGGTATACAACTGTCAGCAAAATACAGGATGCTGCAAATTAATTACACATTAAGATGATCACAATGATGGTCTAAGGTTGAGCCAGACAGCAGCTAATGCTTCCAGAATGCTATGCCTTGAATTCTTGTCAAACAGATTCCCACTTGTGTCACAACCAAACTTCAAGGAAGTCCTTCTTCCGCAAGAGAATTTTTTTTCCTATGTAGCAATAAAGGCATACAAGCATCATAACACAGGCTGTGGTTGTAACACACCACCTCCTCATTTTCCACAAGTCCCCTCCTCTATTCTGTCACTTCCCATTCCCCTGCTTTTTCTCCACAGCACCAAACACAACTGAGAAATTCCATACAAGGTCCACACAGATGCTTTCAATTACTGCTTGTCCTTGTAAAGCTGAAGGAAAATTCAAACTTAAGTGCCTTACATGTGAGGGACTGTAAGCGGTGAGAGCTCCAATAGCCAGGTTCAAAATATTACGCTTGAGACTATACATGGCAGGTCAGTGTCATGCTTTAGGGCAATTGATTTAACAGTGGCAGTTATAATAAATTTCCATATATCAGTGTCCTATTGTGCTAATGTGGCCTTTGTAAGATAATGACAGGAAATAACTTGCAAACAGAGACACATGGAAACAATTTCATATGAAATGAATAAATAAAGCTTGGCTGAATATCCTAAACCTTGTGCTGAGAGCCAGCACTGTTGTGGGTTAAATAGATTGGTAAAGATTATAGACATGACTAAAAGTTGGCTTTGTTCTTAAGAGGAAACTCACTACACCCATTGTCTCCTGTTCCAAAATTAAAATAATTAAAAATAATTTTGAGTTGCTCCACTCATAGCTCAATTGCCCTGCTTTAGGAATGTCACCTGTACAAATTTAAGCAATATCTTACAACACTACATGCCTCATCATAGCATTAGCTGTTCAAGAATAGCAGAGGGAGACAAAACCAGCTCTGAATTTTCCAGACCCAACTTTTATTTTTTCACAAGCCACTGGCAGCCAATCCCGGAATGTGAAGCACAGCTCTCCTTCCTGTTTTCACAATGAACACTGTGTGTGTATGTGTGTGCGTGTGTGTGTGTGTGTGTGAGTTTTACCATTAACAAATAACCAATTCTCTGAAATTCATCAAATGTATTTACAAACCTTTTTTCCCCCCTCATTTGCATGCTTATTAAGGTATTGATTTCCATGTGTTTTCCAGGGACTGCTGACAGTTGTTTACCAACTGCATAAAAACAAGACCTGAATCATGCTAAGTATTCAACAGTGCATGCAGAATGTATGCTTCCTTTGCTAAATGACCTACCCATTTACAGAAAGTTTCAGGTCTGGGACACAGACGTTGTCTTCTCCACAGTCCAGTAAAATTTGGGCCTGGAAAATCAAAAACAAAAAGTGAAAATAACAAAATAATAATAATTCTGATACAGTACTGCCAGTGGGGTTGTCTTTAAAGCAGATATTATGGAGGACAATTTTAATTAATATTCAAATCCATATAATACATAACTGTTCTGCTATATCAATGACAGTCTTACTGCACATTCTTAATACCTAACCAAAACAAAGCACACAGAGGGAGATGAAGAATAAATGTAGATAGATAGACAGATAGATAGATAGAGAGCGAGCGAGAGAGAGAGAGCTTTATTGATCCCCAAAGGAAAATTTGGTATGTATGCAAGCATCTGGCTTGTGTGCAGTCATAATGGTAGGAATCAGAAGGTTTGAAATGGAGAGGAGACATATAGTGAAGTCCAGAGCTTAATTTGAGCCAGATCCTCACGGAACAGGATCCGGCACCACTAAAATATAGCACACCTATGTTCCGGAACCTTTTTATGTGGATCAGGCACCTGTGTAGCTGGAAATTTAAAGTCTCCTGTAGCAATATTATCAAAACAAATAGTTTTAGTTCACCAAAACAGAACAACAAAAAAGGCAATAAAAATGCTAATCTTATATTACCGGTGCTCAAATATTGCTATTAGCCAATCAGTAGCCTCTTTCACATAACGTAATTATTTCAAGTTCAAAGTTCACCTGAATTCATTGTCAATAAGCGAAGCTTACAGTCACATAGCATGCGCTGTAGAGTGTGTCATGGTGAAAAGAAAGCAGTTATCATTACCAGCATTTTTTAAAAACACAAACAAAATACTAAAAAGGCAAGAGTCCAAGAGAGTGAGCAGCAGCAGGTCACTGACAAAGCCGTTTGGTGACCGTTCCCACGACTAGCAGTGATAATGCTAGCCTGATTGTGGAAGGTTTTTAGAAGTGCTTACGAGGCTAAATGTTGTCAAACTGTGCATGGCTTTGAAAGTGAGATCGACTGCCCAGAATTAAATGGAGTTAACAGCCTACGTACAGTCATTTGGACTTTTAGGGAGTACAGGGACTCAAATAGACAAAAAGTTCCAGAAGGACTGAGGCAGTTGGTGGATACTATGAATACCACACCGATCTCCAGTGGAGCACAAGCAGGGTTTATCCAAAATCAGTCTCATTTGTAGCTCCCAGCATGCATCCTTCTCATCCATATCATCTTGTCTCTGATGTTTTTGAACATCAGAGGTCCACCGCTTACAAAGTTCAATCCCGAGCCTTTTCTGCACTCATGGATACGTAAGGGACACAGGGAAGAGTAGGAGGACACGGACATGACAGCTTTGTGGAATATTTTGTCTTAGGTATGTTGTGATTATGTTGTGCAGTTCATGATTACTGTAAGTACTGTAAGTTTCATACTTACTGTATGAAATGTAGCTTTGTTTTCGAAGTGCTTTGGGCAAATATGTTTAGTTAATTGAGGTGACAGCACATAAGCTGATAGAATGTGCAATCCATAAATGTTTCCCTTTGTACTGGGAATACTCACTGCTATTAAGTTCGTTATGCTATTACGTCACTGTACCAGTGTGATCAATTACATAGGTGTACCTATCAGCATTGAATATCCTTGGCTATGTGAGATACTGGAAGCACTCGTACATGTCTAAGTTTGAGGACCATGACACTTCGCATGCCTACCGACCTGCCGGATCACTATCCTCTTATTGTTCCGGGACCTGCAGGTTTACAAATTAACCACTGGTCAAGTCCATAGGTATTTGGACAGTGACACAATTTTCGTAATTTTGGCTCTGCACATCACCACAATCTATTTGTAATGAAGCAATCAAGATGTGACTTTCAGCTTTAACTCAAGGGGTTTAACAAAAAGATTGCATTAACCATTTAGGAATTATAGGCATTTTTTTTTTTTTTTTTTTTTTTTTATCAGAGTCCATCCATTTTCACAGGCTCAAAAGTAATTGGACAATTGACTGATAAGCAGTTTCGTGGTCAGGTGAGGCCTACTTCCTCATGATGTCATGACAAATTAAGGAGATAAAAGGTCTGAAGTTGATGAATTTGTATTTGGTAGCTGTTGATGAGAATCTCAATATGCTGTCAAAAGAGTTGTCAATGCAAGTGAAGGAGGCCAACATTAGGCTGAAAAAACAAAACAGACAAGAAACTTTAGGAGTGGCCAAATCAACAATTTGGTACATTCTTAAAAAGAAGGAATGCACTGGCAAGCTCAGCAACACCAAAAGGCCTGGAAGATTATGGAAGACAACTAAAGTGGATGAATGAAGAATTCTTCCTTGTTGAAGAAAAACCCCTTCACAACATCTAGCCAAGTCAAGAACATCCTGGAAGAGGTATGCTTATCTTTGTCAAAATCTACAATTAACAAGATGCCTTTATGAATGTAAATACAGACGGTTTACCTCAAGATGCAAACCACTAGTAACATTTAAGAACAGAAAGTCCAGATTAGACTTTGCTTCACAAAAAAAAAAAAAAAAAAAAAAACACTCTTACAAAATGCCTGACCAGATCTGATGCAAGATTGACTTGTACCAGAATGATGGGAAGAGAACAGTATGGAGAAGGAAAGGAAGGGCTCGTGTTCTAAAGCATACCACACTTGGTGGAGCAGTGTTATGGCATGGGCATGTATAGCTGCCAATGGAACTGGGTCACTGGTGTTTATTCATGATGTGACTGCTGATAGAAGTAGCAGGATGAATTCTGAAATGTATAGAGCTATACTTTCTCCTCAGATTCAGTCAAATGCTGCAAAACTGGTAGCATCTCAAGGGAGGAAACTTAGCATTTGTTGATGTCCATGGGTTCTGCAAAGGATCTGCATCCAAGTATTAAAAATAATCCTAATAATTATGACTGTTAGTTTGTCCAATTACTTTTGAGTCTGTGAAAATGGAGGGACTTTGTAAAAAAAAAAAAAAAAAAAAAAAAAAAATGGCTGTAATTCCTAAATGGTTAATGCAATATTTTTGTTGCTTCAAATCCCTTGTAGTGGTATACAGAGGCAAAATTACGAAAATTGTGTCACTGTCCACATATTTATGGACCTGATGTACATTACTGCATACAGTGAGGGAAAAAATTATTTGATCCCCTGCTGATTTTGTACGTTTGCCCACTGACAAAGAAATGATCAGTCTATCATTTTAATGATAGGTGTATTTTAACAGTGAGAGACAGAATAACAACAAAAAAATCCAGAAAAACGCATTTCAAAAAAGTTATAAATTGATTTGCATTTTAATGAGGGAAATAAGTATTTGATCCCCTATCAATCAGCAAGATTTCTGGCTCCCAGGTGTCTTTTACACAGGTAATGAGCTGAGATTAGGAGCACTCTCTTAAAGGGAGTGCTCCTAATCTCAGTTTGTTACCTCTATAAAAGACACCTGTCCACAGAAGCAATCAATCAATCAGATACCAAACGCTCCACCATGGCCAAGGCCAAAGAGCTTTCCAAGGATGTCAGGGACAAGATTGTAGACCTACACAAGGCTGAAATGGGCTACAAGACCATCGCCAAGCAGCCTGGTGAGAAGGTGACAACAGTTGGTGCGTTTATTCGCAAATGGAAGAAACACAAAATAACTGTCAGTCTCCCTCGGTCTGGGGCTCCATGCAAGATCTCACCTTGTGAAGTTTCAATGATCATGAAAACGTTGAGGACTGAGCCCAGAACTACACGGGAGGATCTTGTTAATGATCTCAAGGCAGCTGGGACCATAGTCACCAAGAAAACAATTGGTAACGCACTACGCCGTGAAGGACTGAAATCCTGCAGCGCCCACAAGGTCCCCCTGCTCAAGAAAGCACATGTACAGGCCCGTCTGAAGTTTGCCAATGAACATTTGAGTGATTCAGAGGAGAACTGGGTGAAAGTGTTGTGGTCAGATGAGACCAAAATTGAGCTCTTTGGCATCAACTGAACATTATGCTTTGGGGGTGTTTTTCTGCTAAGGGGACAGGACAACTGCACCGCATCAAAGGGACGATGGACGGGGCCATGTACCGTCAAAAAAGGGTTTTGCCACCAAGTACTAAGTCGAAGGGATCAAATACTTATTTCACTCATTAAAATGCAAATCAATTTATAACTTTTTTGAAATGCATTTTTATTGATTTTTTTGTTGTTATTCTGTCTCTCACTGTTAAAATGCACCTACCATTAAAATTATCGACTGTTCATTTCTTTGTCAGTGGGCAAACATACAAAAAGCATCTGCAGGACCATCCAGAGAATCACCATCATACAAGCACCACAATACACAATCAGAGCCTGCTGCTACAAAATGCACACACACCACAGAGACACATAATACACACACTAACATGGATTATTCATAGGCGGGGGGGGGGGGGGGGGGGGGTAATTAATTAACCTTTTGTATTGACTCTACACGTGTAAACAGAGAGAACCCTATGATAGCTAATTGCTTCAGCATGATGAATCCTGTGTGTATGTGGATGACGATATGGATAAGAAATAGAAGAGGGAGATTAAAAAGAGTGCAGCACCCTCCCTGTAATCAGACCTCACTGAGCTCTAATTAAAGCCATGGAGGGAGACTGCCTCCTGCACAACTCAATAAAGCTGTATGTTGGCCTGAGCTCAACCTCTCAAGGAAGGGGAAAAGGAAAATTTTATAACATTAATCCAGCCACTAATCAATGATTGCAACGACATACCATGAAATCAAAGGCAAACAAAGATTATAAATATATAAACAAAAAACTGACCAACATTCAATGGGAACAAATTAACCAATAAGCAATACTACGGTTTTGGTGTAAATGATAGTTTACAAAAAAAAAAAAAAAAAAAAAAAAAAAAAAAAAAATTTAAAAAAAAAAAATATTAAAAAAAAAAAAAAAAAGAGTTTTAAGTACAGCAAATGGTACAATTAAAGCAAGCTTTTGTTCTCCTGTTTCAGCTATTTCAGATAAGTAATAAGGTGGAAATAGAGAGACACACATTAAGCAGGAGCAAATGCAAAGGTCACAGCTTACACTGAAAAGAAAAAGAAAACAATTATCTGCTATAATATTTTCAATATATTCACACACAATGGATAACCAGGAACATGGGATGGATAATTTACTAGGACTCAAACAGATTTTCTATACAAAGCAAATAAGATTTTGAGCCATCATGTGTCTGTACTAGAGGAATACATTATGGGCTCTGGGGGTTGCCTGTGTAGAGAGCAGAGTTTCATGAATTCATTACTCAACTATGGTCCATGTGGAGCAAATTATCAGGAAGAGAAAGTTGAGAGAAGCACTAACACTCTCACTCTTAAAGCATATGGTTAGAATGGACCAAAATACATAGCTACACCTGCACACAGGTCCTACTAAAGTCACACTAGTCCTGTTAACATTGCCATAATTCTCTTTCACTTTATTTAACACTAAATGCACATATGGAACACAACAACTTGTAAAAGACGGTTTATTACAGAGTCTTTTTTTTTTCCTACTCAATCAATATTTGGCATGGGAGCAACTGTAGATACTAGATACTAGAAATGGATACTAGATATTGGAAATATAATTTCCAGTTTAATGCCAAGTACAGAATGCACACAACACATTTCACTTTTAATGAAAACCAGTTTCAGTAAGGAAGAAAACTGTAAGTATGTTTCTTTGACTGGTGTCCATATGGTGTACAAGATAGCTGAGCTTGGGCTTACAGTGGTATAGTTTTGACTACGGACAAATACAAAATCCAACCAGATGCCAAATGGGCCATGATATCCACACCCAAAAACCTATGACTACTGGACCTATGACTAATGGGCCAGTCCACATCATTCCTGTGAACTACTCCTGCTGGGATAACGAAAATCTCTCCCTGGTGTATATGCATTGCATTTTCTTTCCAGATTCTTTGGAGCACTTCCCAGATGTATGTTTTGAAAATTTGGATGATAGGAAAACTGGAGTAAAAGAGGGGAAAGGGGAGAACTGGGCAGACCCAAAAGCATGATCTGCCCACTCATTCAGTGTAGACCCATATTTAAACTTGAGGAGCAATGATATGAAAAACTGCAGCGATAGTACTGGATTATTTGGTTAGGAATACTTCTACAAACTTAAGAGAATTGCTTTTCGCCTTCAGTAGCACCACCACACTTTCTGTGACACCATTATCTGTAAAATTATCCATACAATACAAAATTAATGGTATAATCATTTCAAACAAATGCAAAAATCCCTTCTACAAACACACTCACAAATTTAATGTTTATACCTTCTGCTCAATTAGCTCAGTTGTCTGGTAGTTCAGAATCGGCCAGAGGCCGTGTTTGTCTGCAGGAGCCTGTGCATCCAGACTGAAGTTGAGGGCGATATAGATGGAGGAGAGCTTATCCCGAAATTCCTTTTCATCCTGAGCCCGAGCAGAGGAGAACAAACAGGTTTAGATATAATCTCAAAAATGAGAACCAATCTTAAAAAAAAAAAAACCTGACTTCACTTCATCTATGAATTTTTGACAGAACTCTGTTGATGTTTTAACTCACCCTCAGGTAGATTTTCGTCTCGTGGCAGACCTTGGCTTCATTCGGCACCTTTAGTTTCCTCTGCAGGCTGGCCTGCTGGGTGTCCAAAAACAAAGCCCTATGAACAGCTCCCTTCTGCTTCAACTGGTCCAGCTGCACTTCTACATTAAACACTACAAAACACACATGCGCGCACACAAACAAAATAATGCTTCACAGTAAAACATTAATCTGTGGTCATTTGGAAAAGTGCTTCCATCCAAAAAAAGCTGAGTGATAAAGTCTCACTGACACTTTCGGTGCTTTCAGTAGTTTTAAAGTCATATCATACAATGGTATGCGAGATATTTCTACACATGATATTGGCATTTTCTTGTCTATTACAAGTGGACGTGAAGTACAGGCTAATGGCATTACAAAGGCAGGGGTGGACAGACAGAAAAACAATTGAAAAATCTATTCCTTCGTTGACTTTGAAGGAATGCAGATATGTAGAAATACTGATGAAACTGGGCAAAATAAAGTCCAGTACAAAGCTGTCTTATAACTCTACTGCTTAGTACATGCACTAAACTCACAATGAAACACATAGAAAAAAATTAAGAGGCTAGCCAGACTGAATAACCTTTTACTAGGAACATCAGGACAGAACACCACATCTCGTAGCCAAAACATTGGACACCTTACAGACTCTCTGTTAAGTGTGCAAACATGATGTGCTAAATGAACCTATACTCATTCCTTCCCCTTATTCTGTATTAATGCAATTACCTAGCTAACTATTTGGCCGTATGTTATTATAATACGTTAGCTACCACTTTACAGCCTCATCAATTAAGTTTCAGGGAAACCAAAACATGGGTCTGGGCAGCACACTGGAGGTCCCACTATCCCAGTGGGCTAGCTAATACATTTATTGTTTGTCCACCCCTGAGAGATCATGTAGGACCAAAGATAAAATTATGTCATGAAAACAATGAAACAGCGATAAGCAATAATATAAGCAGGTAAGCAGGACAAATGTTAAGTGAGGACGCAACATGGCTGTCATTTGCAATCAAGTGTGATGTGGAAAAATAAAGGGAAAAATCCCTTTAAAGTGCTAACTAGAGAGATTTTATATATAGCTACTTTTGCAAAGGACTGCTATATGTGCATAATAGGAGGCAGATGTGGTCTGCTGGCTCACCTAGATTTTCTGGAAGGTGCTTCCCATTGGCTGAAAGGCAGAAGCTCAAATTGACGCTGCAGGAAGAAAAGCAGATGGAGACATGAGAGTCTTGTAGATGGCAACACATCGTCACATATACGTGCACTAATCAAGTTACATTGTGTTATGTGTTGCCCATTTACTTTCTCATTGTACAGAGACTGTTCTTAAGGTTTTAATGTTTCATAAATCCACATCTGGCAAAGAGAATACTGCTGCTGAGTGATTAAGTAGAAGTGAGCCAAGACAATTCTCTTCTAGAAAAGAAAAAAACATCTCTTTCTTCAGTGAATAATTCCAGACGGCCAAGAGACGATAAGACAGAATTTTAGCATGGTATTATAAGGACATTATAAGGTAACTTCAACATCAACTTTGGCATGAATGAGTAAAAAAAAAAAAAAAAAACGTAATAATACAAAAACAGAGAAAAAGGGAATTATAAAGAAGTTTGAAAAGCTGAACAGAAGAGTGCAAAAAGTGAGGCCAAAAGGTCAAATCCATAAACGAGAGCAAAAACTTGAGAAAACAGTAAGAAATGCCCAGCACAGTCCAGACCTCTCCTGACCTGGGCTGCAATAAATAGGAGTGCATTCCCATGTGTACTCCTAAGCATGTGCTTGCTTTGCTTCACATGTGTATGCATGTGTGCTCTTACACGCATATGCAGCTTGGCGTGCCCTGATGTTTTCCAGCTGTGTTCCACCACTAAACAATATTTCATTCAAAGTCACTGTCCGCTCTCCTCACTCTCTCTCTCTTTCAGTTCCCCTCTCCTCCCCCACCACAGCCTCACCATTACCAGGCAACAAGCTGTAATCAAGACGTGTGTATACGCACTTTTTCCTGTATGAATCAGACAAGGGGAAGGGCAGAAACCTGAGCACAGGCACAACTTTGTAGCCCAGAGCAGTTTCCTCTCCTTCAGCTGATGAAGGAAATTCAGGATGCACATTTCCAAATACTGACACCGGAAATGGAAAAGGGGGGTTTGTTGCATTTCACCACCATCCTGTTTGTTATCTGCCCCGTGAGGCATTGTTTCAAGTCAAATCCATGCTGAATGCTAATGGTGTCAGCTTAACAACGCTCCTTCCGTAATACCACAATGTGTCCACCCTCACTTACAAAGGCGGATTGTTCCTCTAAATGGTGCCTTTAAAATGCCACCATCATGGATCTCTACAGTAACATGATTGTTGTTTGGCCTGGTTTAATACTGATACTGATGTGCCAAGTCTAGTTTCTAGAAGCACAAACCAGAATGTATATTTTATGAAAACTTTATATTGCAGAAGTTATGTGTGGCACTCTGAGAAACTTTCTTTTTCTATGGAGAAAAGGGGGAAAAAACGGCCTATAACAAATTTTAACATCTGTCAAACTGTCTGTGAGGGTCCTGCACCACAGCCAGAATGGAACCATAAAATCTGGTTATCCCCAAAAGTGAAAAAGATTTAAAGATGCCTTTACTTGTGATTAAGACTCAAATACAAAACAGTAACACATTTTAATTCAGGAAAGCCTGTAGGTCTCAGAGTGTATATATCTATATCTACAGTAATGGGGAAAAAGAAAGTATACCTTCCTTCATTCTTCTATGTTTTTATTTATCAGGGCCTAAGTAACAATTGGGCGGTCCTCACCAACAAACAAACAAACAAATAACCTCAGGTGGCAACAATAAAACAATACAATGATTTCCCCTACCATAGAAAGGCTTAGATGCAGCACCCAAGTGTTTTTGCGGAGCACCTTAAGTCAAATAAACATAAAAGGGCATTTAGGCAACATATCAGAATGAATAAAATAAAAATAAAAACATAGAAGACTGAAGGATATGCAAAGTGCCTCAAGTAGTCGCTCACCCAGTATTTCTCTTTTTGCTGTACTGTAAAATTTAAGTATATTAAAATGGGATTTTTCCTGCTCCTTTTGAAGCGACTCTACAGAAATGAAATTAAACAATTTAATTAAATGTCCTCAGAATTATTTTTTTTTTTTTAATTAAAAATCTAAAAGCTGTTTAATTGATAAGTCTACTCTTGGTTTGAACCCTAGGTTTCACCTGTGAAGACTGCATTTGTTGTTAAAAGGATAAACCAACATGAAGACCAGAGAGCTGTCTATGGGAGAAAAGCAAGCCATTTTGAAGTTGAGAAAAGGGGGGGAAATTATCTGAGCCATTGCACAAGACAGAGAGGTAGAGAAAAAAACAAAAGTAACAGTCAGTGACATCACCAACAACCTCCACAGGGGCAGGGGGGAAGGTATCACAAGCCACCATTCAAAGAAGACTTCGAGAGCAGAAATATAGAGGCCATACCACAAGATGCAAAGCACTCATCAGCAGAAAGAATTGGAAGGCGAGAGTGGAATTTGCAAAGAAATACAGAGATGAGCCACAAAAGTTCTAAAACCAAGATTAACCCCTATCAAAGTGATAAAAGGGCCAAAGTGTGAGAAAGAAAGGATCTGCACATGATCAAAAACACACAAGCTCATCAGTCAAGCACGGAGGTAGTGTCACTTGGGCTTGGGCTTGCGTGGCTGCTTCTGAAGTAGTCTCATTAATCTTTACTGATGATGAAACTCATGATCTTAGCAGCAGAATGAATTCAGAATTCTACAGAAATATTTGGTCTGCAATTTACAAATTCACAAAGAAACTTCTTCAATGAGACAATGACCCAAAACACACCGCCACACAAAAAAGGACTTCATCAGGGGAAAAGGGTAGAAGGATTTAGACTGGCCAAGTCAATCGCCAGACCCAACTGAGCATGCATTTCACATCCTGAAGCGAAGACTGAAAGGACAAACCCCCCAAAACCAATAGCTGAAAAAAAGCTGCAGTGCAAACCTGGAAAAGCATCACCAAAGAAAACAGTTTGGTGATGTTTGTGGGTCACCGACTTTATGCAGTTATTGCAAGCAACAGATATTCAACCAAATATTAAGTGTTATTTAAGACTAAATAAGACTATCTGTTATTTAAGACTTTTAGACTGCTTCAATAATTTTGCTCACTTAAAAACTGGGTGGTCTGCCACCAAAGGTGCCATGTTCTAAGTTGTTTAATACATCTAGATGTAAATATCAGGAATTCAACCTGAAATCTGTCATCTCACAGTATATAGCAAAAACAAAAGAATTGGCCTCACTGTTCCAATACTTTTACCACACACACACAGTCATGTGAAAAAATAAGTACACCCCATGGAATTTTTTTTTTTTTTTTTTTTTTTTTTTTTTTTTTTTTAAACATGTCACAATGACACAATGACACATATGTAGTAATGTTCACAGCTTAAATTAACAAAAAAAACAGATCAGTCACATGGAAAAGTAAGCACACCTTCAAATCCATATACTTTGAATCAGGTGTTCAAGATTGGGTGCCAGTTATTAGAACCTGCTTAGGGAGTGCAGGTGGAACCTGTCTTATTTACATCTCTCTCGTATCTACTGTCTGGTGTTCCCTTTGCTATTGAGGTGTGTGTGGTATCATCGTGCCAAAATCTACAGAGTTCTATAGCCCCTTCAGAAAAAACGTCATGGATGCCTATGAGTCTGGCAAGGGATTTAAAAAGATCTCCAAATTATTTGAAATACATCATTCCACTGAAAGGAAAATCTACAAATGACGCAGATTTCAAACGACTGCCAATTTGTCCAGGGCTGGCCGTCCCAGCAAATTCAGCCCAAAAGCAGACTGTCTGATGCAAAACAAAGTCTCCAAGAACCCCAAAATTTCATCACAGGATCTGCTAGTAAGTCTTGCAACTGTTGGTGTCAAAGTGCATGCTTCTACAATGAACCAAAACTGGACCTTTCAGCAGGATAATGCTCCTGAGCACACTAGCAAATCCACCAAGGAATGGCTCAAAAAAAAGAAATGGAGGGTTATGGAATGGCCTAGTCAAAGCCCACTGAAATGTTGTGGGTGGATTTGAAACGGGCAGTACATGCAAGAAAACCCTCAAACATCTTCCAACTGAAAGAATATTGCATGGAAGAGTGGTCAAAAATTCCAGCAGGCCTGGTGGACAATTATGCAAAACACCTACAAGAAGTTATTTCTGCTAAAGAGGGCAATACTAGCTTCTGAGGCCAGGGGTATACTTACTTTTTCCACAGAAGATGATCACATCTATTGGTATTTCTGATGAATAAATGATTCCTGTCTCCTTCTAATTTTCCTTCTGGGTTTGTTCAAGTACAACCCCAATTCCAAAAAAGTTGGGATGCTGTGTAAAATGTAAATAAAAACAGAATGCAATGATTTGCAAATCTCACAAACTCACGTTATTCACAACAGAACATAGAAAACACATCAAATGTTTAAACTGAGCAAATGTACCATTTTAAGGAAAAAAAATAAGTAACTTTGAATTTCATGGCCGTAACACATCTCAAAAAAGTTGGGACGGGGGCAACAAAAGACGGGAAAAGTAAGTGTTACTAACATGACTAACATGGGTATAAAAAGAGTATCTTAGTCTTTCAGAAGTAAACATGGGCAAAGGTTCACCAATCTGTTCCTTAACATAAAATTGCGAAGGCTATGAATATCTCATCATCTACAGTGCATATCATCATCAAAAGTTTTGGAGAATCTGGAGAAATTTCTGTGCGCAAGGGACAAGGGTGAAAATCAATATTGCATGCCTGTGCTCTTTGGGCCTTCAGGTGGCACTGCATTAAAAACAGGCATGATTCTGTAATGGAAATCACTGCATGGGTTCAGAAACACCTCCAGAACTCACTGTCTGTGAACACAGTTCGCCGTGCCATCCACAAATGAAAGCTCTATCATGCAAAGAAGAAGCCGTGGAAAACTGTTCTGTGGTCAGACGAATCGAAATTTTAAATTCTTTTTGGAAACCATGGATGCCTCATCCTCTAAACTAAAGAGGGCTAAAGAGGAGAGGGACGATCCGGCTTTTTATCAGCGCTCAGTTCAAAAGCCTGCATCTCTGATGGTATGGGTGCCTATGGAATTATATGGGTGCCTATTTGCATTAGTGCCTATGGAATGGGCAGCTTACACATATGGAAAGGCAAAATCAATGCTGAAAGGTATATACAGGTTTCAGAGCAACATATGCTTCCATCCAGATTCCATCCCATCTTTACTTCTGAGAGACTCTGCCTTAAGATACAATTAACCTAATTAGTTGCAAAATGTTCCTCCAGCTGTTTCTTTTTAGTAACACTTACTTTTCCAGCCTTTTGTTGCCCCCGTCCCAACTTTTTTGAGATGTGCTGCGGCAATCAAATTCAAAATTACTTCATTTTCTCCTTAAAATAGTACATTTCCTCAGTTTAAACATTTGATATGTTTTCTATGTTCTATTGTGAAGAACACATGGGTTTATGAGATTTTCAAATCATTGCATTCTGTTTTTATTTACATTTTACACAGCGTCCCAACTTTTTTGGAATTGGGGTTGTACATCAACTTTATTAATTAGCACTGTTTCAAAGATGATCAAACGTTTGCTTCTCCAAACATGTCAAAAAAGTCAAACAATGTCCATGGGGTGTACTTATTTTTTCACATGGCTATATAGTAGTGAAAAGTTAAATTAGAAAAGTAGCACATACCAAGATACATGTGTGGTTTGGTTTCCACTGCTGATGGTACAGCTCTTCTCCTCAGGATTAATCATTGTTGGGTACACAATTAAGGTGGCACTTGTGTTAACGATTGGGCGAGATCTGCAGAATGGAATACAGCATTTTATATGTCTATAATGTGCACAGACTTTAATAAGTCTGCACAAAACATGATAACTGGCTCACCTGTAAAGAACTGCCTTGTCAGCTCCAAAAGCACCCACAATGAGATCTACATTGAAAAAAAAAAAGATTCCAGAATGTACTTGTATCATTTGAATTTACATCACCATAAAACAAAGGTGAAACATGGTAATTAATCCAGCTCTCACCTGGGTAGCCATTGTGATCCAAGTCTTTTCCTCCTTTCATGGTATAGCCAAAACTGACAGGAGGCGATGGAGGGGCAGCTGATGACCACTGACCAGCAATCACTTGAGAGGGCTTCTCCCTGAGTCCCTTAGCATAACCATTATAGATGAAGACCAATCCTTGCTCATCTTTCCCACCAAATGGACTACTGATAGCAATGTCTAGTGGATCAGAGGTAGAGAACATATTACAAATGAAATGTAGGAATGTTAAAGGAAATTCCATATTTATAAGAATTGTTGGAGAAAAAAAATTAAGGCAACAAACAGGAACAAAGAACAATATGAATCAAAGCTCTGGCACTCACCATTAAAGCCATCCTGGTTGAGATCTCCCAGCGGTGTGATCGAGCTGCCAAACCGACTAAAAATTTGTGTGCCAGTGAGGTGAGGTAGATGTGGTGTAAGCTCCAGTGGACCCATCTGTAGATACACATATACTCGCCCTAATTCCTCCAACCTCCCATCTGAGTCACGCACCATGAACATGGGAGCGCCAACCAACAAGTCTGTAAGTCTGGAAGTGAGACGATAAAGTAGAAATAAAGAGCAATCAATACACACAACAATACACATACAGTAAAATGCAAATACAAGCAAACACATATGGCATGTATAGTGTTAAAATCACTAACCCATCATTGTTGATGTCTGTAGCAGCCACAGCATAGCCAAAGTAGGAGCCCATCTGTAGATTTCAGCACATTTCTCATTCACACACAAATTGTTCACCTAGCAAACACTTAATTCACAATCCAGAATAACAATCCAGAATAATTTAATATTTTTTAAATTTCCAATTTCCTGGAAATTACAGTAATAAACTACTAAAGGTATTAAGTCCAATACAACCCAAAAGTCAAGAAGTCATTATCCAATGATTACAAACATATATTAATATTAAAGTTTGTCATAGTCACCATACAGTGAAAGCTGTCATGATGTGACCAAGTTATGACCTACCTGTTCACCAATAAAGGTTTTCATGGTCTCCAAAGAGCCATTAAGGATAGACACCTGAGGAGAATACAACCTTTAAAACACTTCATTTTAATAAGATATGCACTTTTTACATAAACAAGACATAAATTAGTCCAGAGATTTTAATTAAATAAATAATCTTTTTGTAACAGATTAACGTTTTGTTTTATTCTACAATCAGGCTTAATTTCATCCAAAAACACATCATGTAAACAAAATTCAAGCCATCAAAAAGCAATCCTGACATGATACCTGGCCATGCAGAAGTACACCTCTGGGAACCCCTGTCACAAAGTCTGAGAAACAGAGCGCAGACAGAAGAGGACAAGGAAAAATGAAAGCATAAAGACAAAGAGACTTGAGACAAAGAGACTCATAAAAGAGACATGCATAATCAGATGTGCTTTACATTTATGCATTGTAAGCATAAATTAAGATTTTTTTGGACAGAATATAAAGCTAAAAATATGTTACTGGTATGTTATCCTTTGGGTATTTCAAATACTGTGAGCTTTTTTGTAATTTATTTTGTAATTTGTGGAGTTGAGATGAGAGGACAGCATGTTGATGGCACAACTTGTGCAATTGTTCTGAAAGTGTTTTGCTCAACGTCATCAACCATTAAAAAGACAAGTAGCCAGATTTCTGAAATCACAGCTAGCTCACATTTACACTAGACAGTGGGGTATAAATTAACAAAGCAACTTTGACCACTGCTTTACCCAAGTACCTGTGCAGAATTTGGTTACCCTTCTTTCCCCTGTACTGGGATACAGTGGGGCTAAAAACTATGAACAAATATGATTGGTCAAATACAATCACTACAAAATTGTTCTGAAAGTCTCCAGCTCTAATCACTTCCTCACTTCGTTTATCTATTTTTTCTTTGTTTTGAACCTGCTAGGGGTAAGATTTCAGATTAGAAAAATTCAGAACCCTTAATACCAATCCCAAAAATTCAAATCCCAAAAACACAGATTTAATGTAATATATGTGAAAGGTGAATCATCTGGGATTCCCAGAGAAAGGTAGATGCTTTGAGAACAGTCAACTCAGCACATAGCTAGTTGTCTACAGTGATTCTAATCACTTGATGCTTAGAATACTTGATGCTTATAAATAGTTACAATATATGCCCAGTGTAACTATTTTGATAAAATTATAGCTAGTTAGGGTACGCAAATGTTAGCTGCTTGCAAAGCTTTACCTCATTCCAGTTTTTTTCACTTCACTCTACAGCTCTTTGCTTCTCTTATCTTCACATTGCAGTCATGGCACACCCATGACAAAAGATTTTTGATCTGGCTAAATACAGAGTTCAACTAGTCATCACCTGATAACCTCCAGAGAGCTCCTCCTACTTTCACGGGTGGAGATATGTGATGGAAAACAATCACATGCACTTGGCAATAAACTGTCACATTAGAAAATCGTCTTCTGAGTGGTTACATTCCTTACCTTCATCATCATCTCCATTAAATTCTCCTACTGCAACAGAGTAACCTATACATCACATTAAATTAAAATCATTATAGAACAGATCAAGTTGTACACTGATAATTTTGTTTTACTACACTAACAAATGCACATGACATTTTTGTGTATTATACATTTGTGTGTGGAAAACCTTACCCATGTAGCTGTCATCAAAGTTGATCTCTTTTTTCTGCTTGGTCTGAATCTGGCCTGCCACTGATGTGAGGAAATAGCCTGGGTAGTAGGCCTTGATGATTTCCTCCTTCACAGCAGAGATAAGCTGTCCTGAGAAGGAAAAAGACTTTCACATTAAATTCTCAAAAGTTGCTTTATTCAGAAAAGCACCAGTAGTTTGGTGATACTGTAACTATGTATCTGTGTATCTGCTAGCCTTACCTTGCCAAAAATAGCTGCCTGGTCCTCCAAGTACTACCTTTCCATCCTGTATTTCAACAGTAGTTAACAAATGGTTGAACAAAGATGTATTGAAAGCACAAACAGTTAAATGGATTCAAACTACTGACCTTGGTGAAATCAGCACTGAATCCACCTTGACAGTAACCTTGACCCTTCATTCCATGGAATTCTGAAACACATGAATCATTTTCAAGGTTTAAACCAGGGACGTCACTAGAGATTTATGAATCAAGCTACTGTGTAGTCAAGCTACAGCCTTATTTGTATGTCTGAGTATACATGACACGATGCTTAATCGAATGATTGATGCGGTTTGGTGCAATCCCCTGTGTTGCAAGTCACCTCTTGTAATGATCTGGGAGTATTTCCCTTTAAGACCAGGAGGGGCATGTGACCACGTCATTCTGCATTCTCGCTGACTGTGTGTGAGTGATCAGCCGAACCGTAACCGTGATAATGGTCAGCATAATTAATAAAATCAATGTAAAATGTTTAAACAGTAAACTGTGTTTTACTAAACATCTGTGTTCCAGATGTGTGTGGATCATTCAATGACCAACAGAACAGCTCGATTAACGTGTATACAGGTGCATCTCAAAAAAATTAGAATATCGTGGAAAGTTCATTTTTTCCCGTAATTTAATTCAAAAAGTGGAACTTTACACATAAAGTGAAATATTTCAAGCCTTTTTTTGTTTTAATCTTGATGATTACGGCTTAAAGCTCATGGAAATTAGATACTGGAAAAATCACAAAAATATTAGAATAAAGAATTTATAATACAGCAATGTCAAGCTCAGAAGACTCTAATCAGCTAATAAACTCAAAACACCGTTGCTCAGTGGTCCAAAGTCCTCTTTTCAGATGAGAGTAAATATTGCATTTCATTTGGAAGTCAAGGTCCCAGAGTCTGGAGGAAGAGGCACAGTTTCCACAGTCAGTGATGATTTGGTTGGTCATCTGCTGGTGTTGGTCCACTGTGTTTTCTCAAGTCGAGAGACAATGCAGCCATCTACCAGAAGATTTTAGAGCACTTCATGCTTCCATCTGCTGACAAGCATTATGAAGATGCTGATTTCCTTTTTCAGCAGGACTTGACACCTGCCCACAGTGCCAAAACTACTAGTTTGCAGCAACCATGGTTTGCTGACCATGGTATTACTGTGCTTGATTGGCTATCCAACTCGCCTGACATGAATTTTGTCAAGCAGAAGATGAGAGACACCAGACCCAACAATACAGATGAGCTGAAGGCCGCTATCAAAGCAACCCGGGCTTCCATAACTCCTCAGCAGTGCCACAGGCTGATTGCCTCCATGCCACACCACACTGATGCAGTAATTCGTGCAAAAGGAGCCCTGATCAAGTATTGAGTGCATAAATGAACATACTTTTCAGAAGGTAGACATTTCTGTATTATAAATTGTTTCATCAAGATTAAAACAAAAAAGGCTTGAAGTATTTGACTTTATGTGTAATGAATCTAGAATATGCAGTGGGTATAGAAAATAATCACTCCCCTTTAAAATAATCACATTTTGTTGGTTTGTAGCCTGAAATGAAAGTGGACAGTTTTTGTTTCATCCAGGTGTATTTACTCAGTGCAACTTATAACATCCAAGTGAAAGATATAACACCAACGTCAGAAAAAAATGTAAAAATTTTTTTTTAAAAAAACAATCACTGAGTTGGAAAAAGGATCACCTCCCTCCTAAAAATTACTTGTAAACTCAATGTGTAGCTAATCACCTTCTCAATGACACACACAAAGCCACTTGACTTTCAGCTGTGATCAGCTGTGGTCATTTTGATTAGCTCAGCATGAAAAGAGCTTTCCTAGAGCATTTTGTAGTGCAACTGAAGCAAACAATCAACTATGGGTGGCAAGGCACTGTCAAAAGATCTCTGGGATAAAGTTGTGGATAGGCACAAGTCAGGAGATGGATACAAAAAAATTCAAAGGCTTTATCAATGCCTAGAAGCACAGTGAATTCTATTATTAAGAAGTGGAAGGTATTTGGTACAACACAGACCCTCCCTGGATCAGGACGTCACTCCAAACTGGATGAAACAGCCAGGAGGAAACTGGTCAGAGAGGCTACCAAGAGGCCTACAGCAACTCTGAAGCAGTTGCAGGAATTTATGACAAAGAGTGGTCATTGTGTGCATGTGACAACAATATCACAAATTCTCCACAAATGTGGCTTGTATGGGATGGTTGCAAGAAAAAAAAGCCACCCACGACTGAGCTTTGCCAAAACGCACCTTGAAGATTCTGAGGCCACATGGAAAAAGGTGTTATGGTCAGATGAATTATTTGGCCTCAACACCAAACGATATGTCTGGCAGAAATCCAATACTGCTCACCATCCAAATAACCCATTCCTACAGTAAAGCATGGAGGTGGTAATATCCTGTTATGGGGGTGTTTCTCTGCAGCAGGGACTGGAGCACTTGTCAGGATAGAAGGAAAAATGGATGGGGCAAAATACCGTCAAATTCTTGAGGAAAATCTGCTGTCCTCTGCCAGAAAGTTGTCAATGGGAAGAAGGTTTACCTTCCAACATGACAATGACCCAAAGCACACAGCAAAACTGACCACACAGTGGTTGAAGGAGAAAAAGGTGAATGTCCTTGCATGGCCTAGTCAGAGCCCAGACTTAAACCCCACTGAAAATCTGTGGAATGACTTGAAGACTGCAGTCCACAAACGGTCACCATCAAATTTAACTGAACTTGAGCAGTTCTGCAAAGAAGAGTGGGAAAATATTGCAAAGTCTAGATGTGCAAAGTTAATAGAGACATATCCCAACAAACTAAAGGTGGTCATTAAAAATGAAAGCAAATTAAAGAAAGGGGGTGATCCTTTTTCCAACTCAGTGATTCTGTTTTTGTTTTTTTTCCTGACATGTTGGTGTTATATCTTTCACATGGATGTTATAAGTTGCACTGAGTAAATACAGCCGGATAAAACAAAAACTGTGTGCATCTTCATTTCAGGCTACAAAGCAACAAAATGTGATTATTTTAAAAGGGGGGTGGATTCTTTTCTATACCCACTGTAAGCCAAGATAAAAAAATTAAAAAGCAAAGAATCTCATACTATAAATTCAGTAATATTTAGATTTAGTAAGTGATATACCTGTGCGGCAGGGAGCATACTCCACAAATTTGGTGAAGTTTTTAATGGACAGGTAGCAGGAGCCGGTGACATCTGACTCAGGCATGTCCTGTCGGGTTCTCCAGGAGTAGAGTGGGGCACAAGCCTAAGGGTTCAGTTAGGATGGAGGTTAGTTACATAAAAACACACACACACAGCTGAGCCCAAGGAAGATCCTGAAAAAGGTAATTGCTACAAATGATGTAAAATAACCATGACATAGGAACCAAGACATGGTTCACATAATTAAATTCAATTCAGTTTTATTTGTATAATGCTTTTAACTGTGGACATTGTCCCAAAGCAGCTTTACAGAAATATATAAATTCATCCTGATCCTAGATTTTAAATGTATGATTTTATCCTTAATGAGCAAGCCAGAGGCGACGGTGGCAAGGAAAAACTCTGAAACAATATGAGGAAGAAACCTTGAGAGGAACCAGACTCAAAAGGGAACCCATCCTCATCTGGGTAACAACGGATAGTGCAATTATAATTAAATCCCTTCTATAAATGTGCTAATACCACATGGTCCAATGCATTCGTGACTAAGTCTTTCACGTTCATAACCAAACTGAACCATTATTCACAACCCTCAAAACCACAAGTTTTAATGTTTAATTCATAACAAAATTACCATAATTAATACCACATAAATAAATAAAATACATGCAATTTTATTTGTGGTATTAATTATGGTAAGTTTATGTATATACCAACCCCATTTCCATAAAAGTTGGGATTTTTTCTAAAATGCAAATTCAACTGAAAATGCAACTTATAATGACTTATCCAGTTTCAAAATTATTCAACCCCCTGAAAAGAATCCCTCACAACAGCACAAATATTCAAAACAGGTGTTGTCTCAAGCATACTTGATGTAACTAATCAAGGGCTTCATTAGTTGCACCAGGTACGCTTGAGCTGGAAGACATGAAATACCTGGACTGGCTAGGGGTAGAAAATACATGAAATACCTGGACAGGGCAGAAAAAGGTAGCCATCAACGGCTGCAACCAGATTTCTGAGAAGGCAGGTTGTGAAAAACCCTAGAGTGACTGCAAAAGACCTGCAGCAAGACTTGGTGGTAACAGGCACTGAGGTTTCAGTGAGCACAGTATGGCACGTACTAAATGCAGAAGGTTTCCATGCCACAACTCCAAGACGTACAGCACTACTGACCCAAAAGCACAAGAAATGTCGGCTCAAAATCATATAAATGAGCCACAGAAGTTTTGGGATTCTGTTCTGTGGAGCGATGAAACAAAACTGGAACTTTTCTGCACGATGGATCAGCAGTATGTCTGGAGAAAGAAGAATTAAGAAAGAACACTCTGTCTACAGTCATGCATGGTGGTGGCTCGGTGATGCTCTGGGGCTGCTTTGCATCCTCTGGCACTGGAAACCTGCAGCATGTGGAAGATAAGATGGATTCATTGAAGTATCAGGAAGTCCTAAGAGAAAACGCCATGCCATCTGTGAGGAAGCTGAAGCTTGGGCGTCATTGGACCTTCCAACAGGACAATGATCCCAAGCATACCTCAAATTCCACCAAGGCTTGGTTGCCAAAGAAATCCTGGAAGATTCTACAGTGGCCATCAGACACCTGACTTGAACCCCACAGAAA
>CM042570.1:9317500-9432500 GCA_023630585.1 Cranoglanis bouderius
GCCACCACCATGTTTGACTGTGGGCAGAGTGTTCTTTTCAGCGTATGCTTCATTCTTCCTCCAGACATAACACTGATCCATTATGCCGAAAAGTTCCAGTTTTGTTTCAACGCTCCACAGAACAGAATCCCAAAACTTCAGTGGCTTATTTATATGATTTTGAGCATATTGGAGCTGACTTTTCTTGTGCTTTTGGATCAGTAGTGGTGTACATCTTGGAGTTCTGGCATGGAAACCTTCTGCGTTTAGTATGTACCTTACTGTGCTCACTGAAACCTCAGTGCCTGTTGCCACCAAGTCTTGCTGCAGGTCTTTTGCAGTCACTCAAGGGTTTTTCACAACCTGCCTTCGCAGAAATCTGGTTGCAGCCATTGATGGCTTCCTTTTTCTGCCCTGTCCAGGTAGTGTAACCACTGTTCCCTTAACTTTGAACTTGCAAACTATGCTTCCAACAGTGTCTCTAGGAACATCCAGTGCCTTCGCTATCTTTTTGTATCCTGTTCCTTGTTTGTTAAGGGCAATGATTTCTTCTCTTAACTTTCTGTACCATTCTTTTGACTTAGCCATATTTCTAACATGCCGTCAAACATGACACTCAACAAACCCCAAGCTAGTTCAGGTATTTCATATGTTCCAGCTCAAGCACACCTGAACATAACTAATGAAGCCCTTGATTAGTTGCATCAGGGGTGCTTGAAAACACTTGTTTTGGATATTTGTGCTGTTGTTAGGGATTCTATTCAGGTGGTTGAATAATTTTGAGACTGGAGAGGTCAGTAGAAGTTGCATTTTCAGTTGAATTTGGGGAAACCACTTGAAGCATCCATTGTGTTGAGCTATTTCAATTGCTTTTGTTCGATTTGTTCATTGCAAACAGCTGAAAGTCTGTAAATTTTGACAATAAGCCTGATTTGCAATGGAGGTTGAATAATTTTGATTGCAACTATAGGTGCTGGTTTTAATCATTCAATCTTGTTTTTTTGATTGTTATTTGTTTAATGTCGGTCACACCCTGTTGTGTCAATTCTGAATCTATTTCAGCCTCATCCATTTCCTCTAGCTCTCTAGGGTGAATTACTCCTTTACTGCTGTTCAGAGATGGATGAGGAAAGGCCATACAAGTACCACCCAATGCAGTAGCACATAAAAGATTCTCTGCTTGCACCTTCTTCAAGCACTCCACCAGAATCTGGCCAGACAAACTTTTTTGCATCATTGACTGTCCCTGCTATTCCTCAGATGCCTTTTTGTATAGCAAAAGGATATAGCTTGGTAAGGGGCAAGTCTGGTGATAGAGGTTTGTAATCCTAGAATCTCTGCCACTTATCAAATTACAAATAAAGAGAATCTCTAGTTATTGAATCAATATCTAAATACTGATCCAGCATCCTTTTTTGTGGGTTTGCCTCATAGCCATGTCTATATGTATTTTGTTTCATCACCCCTACTCCCCATCCACTTCAGAGCCCAACAAGGGGATGCACAGAGCCGTGGACATCCTGCAGATATGCATCAGGTATGCAGGGGTGGTATACTCAAGCAACCCTGCAATTACATTGCTTCACTGATCCTTAGCCAATGCCTTCTGGGAAGAGAAAAGAAATATATATTTGTCTACCATGGGTTTAGTTGTGCATGTTAGGGAGGTAGGCCAGAAGGCTAATAGAAAAATGTTGTGTGGACAGATGAGACCAAAATAGAACTCTTTGGTTTAAATGAGAAACGTCATGTTTGGAGAAAGGTAAACACTGCATTCCAGCATAAGAGCCTTATCCCATCTGTGAAACATGGTAGTGGTAGTATCATGCTTTGGGCCTGTTTTGCTGCATCTGAGCCTGGACAGCTTGCCATCATTGATGGCAAAAAAAAAAAAAAAAAAAAAAAAAAAAAAATAAAAAAAAAAAAAAAACCCTGACTAATGCTAATTGCAGCTACAGACAACTCGGAACCAGCTAATAACGTAACGCACATAACACAACATGCTTTGTCTGGCCAAACCCCATTAAGAACCCCCCTACCCACTGCCCCCAAATCAGATCTAGAATAGTCTTTTTTTAATGCCATGGAATCCATTATCAGCCTTAGAGTGATACAGAGAAATCTCCAGTACCTACGAATACATTGCAAACATGACCACCACAGTGCATCTCTGAGAAATGACCTCAGAAGCGACATCAAGACCTCAACTGATCTGCTGTTTTAAACATGTGAAAGGAGTGTACATGTACAGTCTTCAATTCTTTATGTCTGCATCTTTATACGTTTTATATTCCATGAGTAGCCAACTTCCAAAGTGTGAATAATAATATTTTTACTTATTTCTAGTCTGTAGCAGAGCAGATGGGTATCACATTCTAGGCCATATTCAAATGCCCCATTGCTTACTGTATTTCTGTATGTGCATTTCCAGTAACTCTGTTTGAGCACTTGTTCTCAACTTCTTTAAAACCTTTTTTTCTATAGATCTCTTGAACTGAATGCCTCCAGCACAGAGATGCAAGGTGTGGTGAGAATGATGTGCACTAGAGGTTTAGAGGAAGCACAACATTAGACTATTTAAAGTAGTAGTATTTTCGTTTACTGCCAGATCGTATGGTAGATATACTGTATATATTATTCAAACATTAAAAGGGAAGGGAAACAGTAAAATCTGGTTTAAGGGGTTAAATGTTTCTGTGCAACATATCCGTTCTATAAAATCTTTAAATATGTTGTGTTTTCTCATAACATTAAAGATAGGGCAAACTAAAAGAAAATGCTTTATAGTCAAGGGAGAGTTGCAATATTGGCATTTTGGAGGTTCTTTGCCTTTCAGTAAGTATTCATGTGTTAGTCTGGTGTGGTGATATGGCCCATGCAGCATCTGGTGTATATTACTTGGTCATGTCTAGATTTAAAGGAATAAGTGCATGTTTTCCCAACTGTAGGATTTATTTCATATAATTTGTTATTTGGGTATTTTTCCCATTCCACTTGCCATAGGTCCATTATGTACTGGTTGATCAGAGGTTTGATGTCTGAAGGTGGGATTTTGTGTTCTCTGATCATTTCTTTCATTACCAAGGATAATACTGTGTCCTGGGATAAAGCATGAGACTATGTCGTGATTGTGTCTTGGTAGCTGGTTTGTTTTGATTAGAATGTCCACTATTATTGGCTGTTCTGTCTTCAGGAATGCTAGTGCTTGTAGGCATGATTTTAAGTCAGTATACACTATGAATTTCTGTTCCTTTCCTTGTTGTATTTTCTATACTTTCCAGAGCAAGGAGTATGGCACGGACTTCAGCTGTAAATGTGGAACTTTGGTCTGGGATACAAATGCCATAGTGTTGGTAGTTGGTTACTGCTGCTGCAGACACTTTCTGTTTTTGATCCATCTGTGTATATACAGAAATGGATGCATATTGCATTGATTTTGGAGAATTTGAAGCCATTTACCATTGCCCACTCGTTTATTTTATTTATGCATAATTGCATTTGTCTTTTGATTGTACTTATATTTTTCCCCCATAACATATGCAAACATTGTCAACATAGGGACTGCACAGTATATTTGGTCCTATAACATAGATGATGCTATTTATTTTGATCATGAACAGGGTAACAGATAAGATACTTCCTTGAGGAACTCCTTGCTCCTGTATGTGTGAGTTTAACTTAGTGGTTCCTATCTGAACTCGAAAATATCTGCTAGTCAAAAAACTGGAGATAAACATAAGTAGATTGCCCTTGAATCCCATTTTGTGTAGGTCTCTTAGGATCCCATATTTCCAGGTAGTGTCATATGCTTTTTCAAGGTCAAAGTATACTGCCATCACATGTTCCTTTTTGATAAAACCGTCTCGGATGTACGACTCCAGTCTAATAAGGCGGTCTAGAGTGCCCCTTCTTCTAAAACCACACTGAAGGTTGCTTAACTGGTAGTCAGACTCCAGCTTCCAGACGAGTTGTTATTTACCATACTTTCCATGGTTTTGCATATGCAGCTTGTCCATATGATCTTTGCCTGGTTTGGCTTTTTGCCAGGAAGGTGGTGTAATACCTGACAAACATGATTAAGATTTTTCAGTAGAATTGATAGGGAGCTTTGAGGTAGGTGCTTTAGAAATTGAAAGTGTACTCTATCTGGCCCAACTGCAGTGTCGTGACAACACCTTAGGGAGTCTAAAAGTGCTTTGATGGGCTTTTACATTTATCGTCAAACCGTGGGTTTTGTCTTTTTAATTGTCTTGTTGATGTTTTTGGAATATTTTCGTTAGTAATTGTAATCAGGGTATTTGTAAACCATTTTATGCGATCTTCTTGTTCTTGAGGCTTATCATTTAATCTCTCGTAACAGTGGTTTTGGTAGGCATTCCAATTAGCATTTTTTAGTTTCCATTTTTGAGGTCTTTGCTGTGTGTCTACTTCTTGATATTATGATTAGGGGAAAGTGGTCACTTCCACATAGATTGTCTCAGTCATTAGAGATCGACCGATATGGATTTTTTTATAAGCGATACGATACTGATTATTTACATGTTTAGGTGCCCAATAATCGGTATGCAGAACCAATATTTATTTATTAACCGATACCACTGAACTGAATATACGGTTTTATTTATAACAATTTTGTCAATTTCACTTCCTCCTTTCATACAAAACAACTCCTATTTATACACCAATAAATAGTCTGAAAGAGTGCAAAAAATAAAAAATAAAGTGCACTGTTACTAAAGTGTCTTTTTTAAAATAAAAGCTTCGATGAGGTGAACAAACAGGTAAAACAAATAAAGCACAAAACTAATTCTAACAAATAAACAAAAACATGGGGAAAAAAAACAGACACAGTGCTGCAATGGCGGTCGTGCGTGCAATTCTCAAAACCATTTATCGGTGGCTCTGATATTACAAAACCAATATCCGATTATGGAAAAATGCTTAAATATCAGGAAAACCAATTATCGGGCGATCTCTACCAGACTCTACTTTTCATGCCATGAAAAGTCAATCATTTGTTCAGGGCCACAGTCAGTCAGGTCGATAGCAGAGAAGGTTCCATGTCCTGGGTGCAAATAGGCATAGGAGCCATCATTTAACAAACATAAGTCTCTTTCACTGATGATATTTTCTAGCCCTTTGCGTCGAGTATCTTTCCTCCCCACAAAGGGTTGTGGTTATTGAAGTCACCCATGATGATGTATGGGGATAGTAGCTAATTTATCGGATTAGCTAGGTCTTGGTACGTTATAGTAGAGTTGGGAGGTATGTAGATGGAACACAGAGTAATGGTTTTGTGTAGAGTGAGTCGAGCTGCTACTGCTTGGAGATTGGTGTTTATTGTAATGTGACTATGGATAACGTCGTGTTTTATTAATACAGATGCACCGCCTGAGGGGCGTTGAGTGTTTGGTCAGTAGTTATTTAAGAAAGTGTTCTGTTTCAGAGATATGTTGCAGTTTGGGGTAAGGTAAATTTCCTGTAGGCAAAAGACCAGAGGGTTGAGAGCTGCAGTTAAGTGTTATAGTTCTGCCAAGTTGGCTTTAAGGCCTCAACAGTTCCACTGTATTGCTTTTATCCATTTATAAGTGGAGAGAACAAGGGGGAGCCCTTTGTTTTTACTTTATGGGGAGGGACTTTGGCAACGGTTCCTGCTACTTATCCTCTGTCATTTCTATATCTTTTGGGGAGTCAGTCTTCTTGTCCTTACTTACTTGACATATTTTAACTTTTTGTGGGGTTGGCTTCTTATGAATCTTGCTGCTTAGTTGATTTTGTTGGTTGTCGGGTTTTCGCTCTGGTTTGCTTGGATCTGTTGTAGCATTGTCTGGCTTTGATTATTTATGGTCTTGCTCATATTTGGAGTCTTCAATAATTTGAGGTTTAACGCTAATCCACATCATGTCAGTTTAGATCTGAACAGTTTGCAGGTGGGGTTTTATGAAGGCTGCAAAGGATTTTCCCAGGTAGAAGGTGCGAAGAACTTCCACTAGTTTACGGGCCTCCATGTAGTTCACTTTTATTGTGCACTTCATCTTTTGCTTTTCTTTCTCTTTAAGCCAAAGGGGGTAGGTTTTTGATGAGGCGGCATGATCCCCCTGTGCAGTTACTGCACCTCAAGTCTTTTTCAGTCTTCTCCATGTCTTTCTTCTCCACAGTTACGACAGGTGGGCTTGTTTTTGCAGTTTGCAGCTCCATGTCCAAACTTCTGACATTTGAAACATCTGAGCGGGTTTGGTATATACATATCGACAGGTACACTTAGATATCCTAATGGGATTTTTTCTGGTTGGTAGGGAAATTTGCCAGTTGTTCTATGCGATTAATTTCCAGGACAAGCCTTGACTAGCCGACTGGTTGGAGCGGGCACTTCCAACCTCCTGTCTAAGTGAAATAAAAGCCAAAGTATTGTGTTGGAGCTGGGGCAGCTGCAGCATGCCTCATTCATCAAATACCAGGATCTCCTCTTCCACCGACACGGGTCGCAACTGACTGCTTAAAAAGTCACCCTATTTGTTGCCTCTTACAATCAGCCAGGGGGTGCTAGGGACCTATTCTACCTCAGGTCCCCACAAGATCACCACTTAAAGTAAAGAGTGAGTATCTGTCAACACAGGAATTGTTAAGGAAAGGATGTGGAACCTGATGCCTGAATCCAGATGACTGCAGGGCTGTGGTATTTATGATATAATTGATCTCTTTAGATGTACAAGGTTCACACAATTATTCATATATTAGAAATTTGTAAAGAAAGGCTGAGGTATGTGAGCCTTACCCTGCCGGTCAAACTCTATGCTGTGGCACTCAAACTGGTTACGGCCCCATGGGCAGTAGAACACAGAGCCTCCCTCTTTGATGTCTGGCTGGCTGGTGTTAGCTTTTGGTGCTCCAACTATGATACTTGCATCTCTGAAAAAGAATTATGAAGCTTAATTTATATGGTAATAAAATAAGAATAAAATATTTGAGGATATCAGAATTAAGTTCAACTTTTACATTTACAAAGTACAACAAGCAAAAAAATAAAGTAAATATTTTGTAGTATTCTGGACAATGTATAGTTAGTACTGTACTTTATAGACTGCACAACATAGCGTGTTGCAATTGCTGTTAAATTAGCTGGCATTACACAACAGCTTTTCACTAGAAACTATACATATGAATATGCACACACACACACACACACACACACACACACACACACACACACACACACACAGTCTTGAATGAATACCAAGATGTTTTGAGTGCTCTTTATCCATCACATTTGTAATGCATGTGTAATTACCAAGGCTTTTGACACAAATATGACAAAAATGAAGAAAATAATGGAAAGCCTAAAAGATCCTTATTCATCAGAGTTACATACATCTAAATGTATTACATGCAGTAAATCAACCTTAAGCCAATTCTACCAACAAATTAATCAATTTCATCTTTGGCATACAAGTATGATTCTGATATCTGGTCAGAATGCATGTTAATTGGATCGTAATTTTAACAACCTAAAATGACCATGCTTGATTCACAGTTAAGTTATCAAGTAATATAAATAACAATAAAAAAAATTTGATAATCATAACTGTGTACAAAGGAAGCTAGTGTAATTAATGCAATTAAAGTCCAATATAAGAAATACATATGTATGTACTAATTATAAAAAAAATAAATAAATAAAAAATGTCAACAAGACAAAGGAAATGGTGGTAACTAAAATGCACTTTTAAGAGAGAAAGCTACAATATGAGGAAGGCTGCACACCAGGAGGATGGGTGAAGCATTGCAAAATTGCCTTGAAACAGTCTTTTTTGTGCAAAAGATCATGGGTAGGTAGAGAACAGACAAGTCCTCACAGTCTGCAAGCTTACTCTTGTATTTCAACATCATTAAGTCCAGTCCATTTAGGCATGGGAAAGGGGTCTCGAGCACTGTGGGCTTTAGGGGGGGGGATGGGTTAAGCCTACAGGAAGAGAACACCCTTTCCTGCCCCCTGGGCTGGTCTCAGTGAGGCGTGACTGGGGTAACCTCAAAAACCTTATACTGACAACGTAATCCAGCAAACAGATTTCAGTGGAGGTTTTATGAAAGAACTGCAGGCTACAAAAAAAATATCAGAATCATGGGAAAGAAAGAAAGAAAGAAAGCAAGTACGTACATACATATGTATGTAAGTAAGTCAGTCAGTCCTGAAAAAGATAATCTAGTGTCCAGGGGTTTAAAACTACTACAGAGGATGGTTTCCATGGTTAGACACAAAGCTGTGAAAAAAAAGACAGAAGTAGGTGTTCTGTTTATTTTCCTAAAGGGGGGAACAAAACACTGCTTTCTTCTGGCTAGGAGAGAATTCTGATTTTCCACCATGTGCCCGGAGAGAGGGAACATCCCAGAGGTACCAAAACTCTGGAAACTCTGTATACTAAGGTCATTTGAAGAAGAAAATAACTAAATCCAACCAGTCATATTTTTTTTACTAAAGAAATTGTTCATGCACCTGAATATATACTCACTGGCCACTTTACTAGGAATATCTGTACCTCTGCTCATTCATGCAATTACCAGCCAACTAATGTAATTAATCAGCCAACATGGTACAATGAAGCTTAATTCCCAATAAATAAATAAATAAATAAATAAATAAATAAATAAAATTCATGTGGATATAAGTCAAGAGCTTCAGTTAACACCAGAATGGAGAACAATGTGATCTTGGTGACCATGGCATGGTTGTTAGAAAGAGAGGCTAGTTTGAGTATTTCAGAAACAACAGTCTCTAGAGTTGGAACAGAATGGTGCGAAAAACAAAAAAAAGGCCATTCAGTCAGCAGGTCTGTGGGTGGAAACGCCTTGCTGATGAGGAGAATGGCCAGACTAGTTCAAGCTGACAGGAAGTCTATGGTAAGACAAATAACCACTGTTGACAAAAGTATTGAGCAGGAAAGCATCTCAGAACGCACAACCTTCTGGCAGATGGGCTACAACAGTGGAAGACCACATCAGGTTCCACTCAGCCAAGAACAGGAATCTGAGACGACACTGAGCACAGGTTCACCAAAACTTAACTGTTGATGATTGGAAAGTATGTCCCCTGGTCTTAATGAATCTCAATTTCTGCTGCAACATGCAACTGGTATGGACAGAATTTCATAACATCAACACCAACATCGAAAAGTCTCCCTTTTGAAAATAAATAAAACAAATAATAAATCTCCCGTTTGAGCAAAAGAAATTAGAAGGAAAAAAGGCGCAGGACCTGATGTGGCTTTGTTTGGAACTATTTTCGTTGGTAAAACAGAAAAACAGACAATATTGAGTCTAAAATGTAAGTCACTTAATATGAACTTATTGTTTACATGTTAGCATACCATGTTAAATTAACTACTAAATGAAAAATATCAGCTGTGTGAGCTTTTAAAATAATGTCCTATGATTATTAACACATACTGTAGGTGCGTGACCACCAGACTTCTCCTGTCTGTACCTTTAACACACACACACACACACACACACACACACACACACTCAGATGGGGGTCAGTAGCCATGTTTTCATCCACATATTTTAATGTGAATTTTGGGATATCGCATTAAAAAAAAATGCTGGATGGAAACGCCAGATGCGAATAAAATCTCCAAAACACGTATAAAAAAAAAGTGTGCGCTCAATTGACGTGGATAATTTTTTTAGTCAATAAGAAGACATGCACATAAACATTGGAAACACATTTACAGAATAACTTCCTCGATGTGCATCAAAAAAAGTCACGTGACTTTGCCTCAACAAATCATGTGATGGGATAATTGGCTGATGTGATTGTATATTCAGTGCATGTGGCCAACTTATCAGTGCATGTGGCTAACTTGGATGGAAACATGGCTGGTGTGTGTGTTTGTAAGTCAGAGGTTACCAAACGGACAGACAATGTAGAAGCTGCCGGGAGCCAGGATGTGAAAAATGATTTCGATGGCGCATTTTATAATAAGACATTTAAACATTCACACATTTTTTTTTTCGTAAGGGATTAAAGTTATTAATGATACATATCCTTTGATCTGCACAGAGGGATGTTTTTTTTTTGCAAACTGGATATCCGTCCTCAAGCACAAACCCCCCTTTTTTTTGGGATATGCAAATTAATCCCTTGTTGCTGATTTAAATTTCTTTTTTGGCAGGGGATGGAGATTGGTGATAGCCTTGCTTCTCTCCAACATTTTCGCCACTGTATGTGTGTGTGGAGCAAACTGACGAATCTGACAGGCAGTTGAGGAGTAAAGGAGATGCGCAGGTGAGATTCTGTGTTCAGCTGCTCCCCCCCCCCCAAATACCGTATATAAGCAAATGTACATGGTATGATCATGTACATACCATATATCATGATCAGGTACATGGTATGATCATGTATATTTTTCATACTGCAGTATACAGTGAAACCGGCAACCCTAATCGCAGCACAGTCTGTCATGCGTTATTCCTCAATTATCAAATTCAAGGGGAGATGCCCAAAGACATCTTTACAAAATGCCTTTATAAATACCATGTATTGAATTTTATAATGTTTAATTATAACTGAATAATGGTTGTTTTATGTCTTGGGGAAAACAACAAAATACACAAAATATAAAAAGCTTTCAAATGTACAACGAAACAAAAAATGTAAAATATGCTGCAAAGTTGCCAGAGGAAAGCTAATAACTGTATAAAGGACACCCATCTATACTTCTGTATATGCAATTGAAACAAAACGTCTTATATGTTATTTGCATGCTTCCGTGTCCATCAAACTTACCATTCCATACTCATTTAATGATATTACATAGTGTAATTTATGTCCACACTATTTTTCCTTAGATGTTCAATATCTATCTAGTTACTGATCTTGATTTTATCTAAAACAGAAAAATACAGATTTTTGCCTCAAGTTTTATTATCTGGCTTGCTCACAAATATGCATTCTGGAACAGACCCCTGGCCACATTTGCACACTGATGTCCCTCTACATGTTGCAGGCATAATAATGTATATGCAAAATTGTGGAAACAGAGGCTCTCTGAACAATGAAAACACTTTTAAAGAAACAAAACAAGAAATACAACAAAAGTAGTTGTTGTGTGTTGCATATCTCACACACACACACACACACACACACACACTAGTTGATAGTAATCTCAAAGAAGTGCAAATAAGCACCAATTAGCATGTAATGGCTTTTTATCAGCATGAGAATCAGTCTAGCCTAAACTGCATTCTCTCACTGTTAAATTCTTAAACACCGGGCTAATGTTAGCATAGTAATAGCAGCTTGATTGCTTTGGGTCAAAGAATGCCAGTTGTGGAAAATGCCCGGAGTTAAGTGAGCCAGCCTCCAGTGAAGTACACAGACATGTGAAGACAAGGCATACTTTAAAGACATCTGAACCAAATGTCACAATACAGATAAACCAGTCCTTTAGAGACAAAAGAAACATGTCATAGAAGTTGAAAAACAACACCATAACAAACAGATGGATTTGTTTGCATGGCTGAACCAATAACTGTTAATTTAAGTCCCTTTATATTTAGAGTACAGCTCTGTGTAAGCACTTGAAGCAATAAGGTACAGTAAATACAGAAAGGTAATGGCTTAACATATTAAAATAATGATTTATAAATGCTTTAGCAATTCCCAGAAGAATGAGAGACCATATTGGAGTGCCAATCAGAGACTATGCTCATCTCTGTTGACAGATAAGTTTAAAAAAAAAACATTTAAAACACACACACAGTTGCAATCTGTACAGTTTGTCAGAATTTACAGACTTTCAGCTGTTTGCAATGAACAAATCAAACAAAAGCAATTGAAATAGTTCAACACAACGAATGCTTCAAGTGGTTTCCCCAAATACTGAAAATGCAACATTTAATGACTTCTCCAGTCTCAAAATTATTCAACCCCTTCATGGCAAGCATCTTTAGAACTTAGTATAGCACCCTTTTGCTGTTATGACCTGCTGCAAACGAGATGCATAGCCAGACACCAGCTTCTGGCAGCGTTCCTGGGGAATCTTAGCCCATTCCTCATGAGCAATGGCCTCCGGTTCAGTAATATTCTTGGGTTTGCGTGCTGCAACCGCCTTCTTCAAATCCCACCAGAGATTTTCTATGGGGTTCAAGTCAGGTGACCATGATGGCCCTGTAGAATCTTCCAGGACTTCTTCTGCAACCAAGCCTTGGCGGAATATGAGGCATGCTTGGGATCATTGTCCTGTTGGAAGGTCCAATGACACATGACAGCATGACGTTTTCTCCTAGGATTTCCTAATACTTCAACGAATCCATCTTGCCTTCCACACGCTGCAGGTCTTCCTCCAGACATACCGCTGATCCATCATGCTGAAAAGTTCCAGTTTTGTTTCATTGCTCCACAGAACAGAATTCCAAAACTTCTGTGGCATATTTATATGATTTTGAGCATATTAGAGCCAGCTTTTCTTGTGCTTTTGGGTCAGTAGTGGTGTTCTGGCAGGGAAAACTTCCGCGTTTAGTACACACCTTACTGTGCTCACTGAAACCTCAGTGCCGGTTGCCACCAAGTCTTGCTGCAGGTCTTTTGCAGTCACTCAAGGGTTTTTCACAACCTGCCTTCTCAGAAATCTGGTTGCAGCCATTGATAGCTTCCTTTTCTTGCCCCGTCCAGGTAGTGTAACCACTGTTCCCTTAACTTTGAACTTGCAAACTATACCTCCAACGGTGTCTCTAGGAACATTCAGTGCCTTCACTATCTTTTTTTATCCTGTTCCATGTTTGTGAAGGGCGATGATCTCTTCTCTTAACTTTTTGGATCATTCCTTTGACTTAGCCATATTTCTAACATGCAGTCAAACGTGACACTCAACAAACCCCTAGCCAGTTCAGGTATTTCATGTGTTCCAGCTCAAGCACACCTGGTGTAACTAATGAAGCCTTTGATTAGTTTCATCAGGTGCGCTTGAGATGACTCCTATTTTGCATATTTGTGCTGTTGTGAGAGATTCTATTCAGGGTGTTGAATAATTTTGAGACTGGAGAAGTCCTTATAAGTTGCATTTTCAGTTGAATTTGGTGAAACAACTTGAAGCATTCGTTGTGTTGAACTATTTCAGTTGCTTTTGTTTGATTTCTTCATTGCAAACAGCTGAAAGTCTGTAAATTTTGAAAATAAACCTGATTTGCAATGGGGGTTGAATAATTTTGTAGGTGTGATTGGTTAGGTGTCCACAAACCTTCCACCATATAGTGTAAATGAGACACTTGTTGAATAATGCTGACACTAGTGTTTTCAAAAATATAGATTTTTCAAAAAAATATCGATTTTGAATATTTGTAAATGTTTTTTATTTTTACTGTAATACTCATACACAGTATTGATACACCGATACCAGCTGCACTTTCTCACTCTCTTCTCTCCGACAGCAAGTTGACGCACTCCACAGTGCCCACATAGCCCCGCGTCCTCACAATCACTCACAGTGCTTTCTTCTTGTCAGTTGTCTCATTCGCTCCAGTTGAATAGCATTTTGTTATGTTGTTAGTAAGATGGCAAGGTGAAAGATTCATTTTTACTTGAAAATACATAAGATTGCACTGTTTTGTTAGTTGCACTTTTGCCTTTTGAATGTGTGACAATCTCAGAGGCTTTTCAACAAAATTTTGTGCCAATTCTTCCCTGTGCGATCAATAATGGGAATCAAATATTGATATTTTTCAAGGTATTGTATCAAAGTTAGAAATTCCAGTATCGTGACAACACTAGTTGAGACACATGAACAATTCGCTGACAAGTGAGGAAAACAACATTAGCACTTTTGCAGCAAACAAATGTCTCGACACCAGTCACCAGAACACTAGCAGAATGCTAAAAAAAAAACCACAGCCAGCAGCAAGAGTAAGGCTGAAAAGTGTTTACAGCTAAAACACTAAACATCCACATGTGTGGCTTTGCTAATAAGACCAAAATGAACATGATAAAAATGTGTGGTACTGCCATATTAAAAGCTGGGTGAAAAGTTGCTGACATAACAACCAGCACTCCTTTTTAAAGATGGGGAAGAAAACCAAATGGTCCTTACCCCCCAAATTAACTAGCCAGAAAAACTCTCCAACCCATACCCAATCACCATATGCCCAGGTGTGAACCTTATGTCACTTGAGCACTGTTTCAAATTACTTAAAACCTGCTGGCAAAAAACAATCACTGTATGGTGTTTAGAAGGGGTTACCAGCCTCCAAATACACCATACACCAGAAGGGTAAACGATATGAATATACAGAAATACTCTATAATTTTGCCATCATTTAGGCGGTCGTCTCTCAGCTATTCCTGAATTGTACATAAACAGGCTTTTTATGGCAAGACTATGAAGTTTTAACTAAACGAGCTCCTCTGTCTTTTGGTCATATGCTTTAATCACAATTATCCAAAATATGTACATGATACAAGTCTATGAAATGGAGAAAAAAAGACAGCAAATTCTGATTTGTTATATATTATCTAACACCAGCAGATATTGTTGAGGCCATAGCATCCTAAGAAAATTATATCATCTGTAGCTAATTATGAGATGGGCAGCACTGTGGCAAAGCATCGTTGCCAACTCCAGAATCCCAAGTTCAAATCTGAGTTTCACATGTTCACATGTTTCTGGACAGCAGTATAGAGCAAATGAGGTTCAGGTCCACTGAGCAGATAAGCCATTAAGACAGGGCTTAAAAAGTGGATAAAGAACCATCTGATTCTTAGCTGAATATGAATAAAGCATTGGGTAATATTGAGATGCGCTGCCATCTTATTGTACTTTTGGGATTCAGAATTCAGAATCCACACTTAAATAACTGTATGGATGACTCGGGATGTGTCTTCTGCCTTATTTTAATACTCATAAGAGTTAACGAAAGGAAATTTAATCACTAGAGGGTTCACATGTTTTCATGTTCCTCCCCATTCATCCCCACTATCCCAAAACATGGTGAATTGGCTACAGTAAATTGCCCCCAAGTGTGAATGTGTGCATGCATGGTGTTCAATGAGATTTTTACTTCTAAATCTGGTGTTTGTGTGTGTATTTTATTATTATTTTATATATATATATATATATATATATATATATATATATATATATATATATATATATATATATATATAAAAACATTCACAATGTTTGAATTTTAACTGACACCAGAGCACACTGCTACAGCAGGGCTACAGGCTGAAATACTGAGCTGGCATTCTGCTATTCAATAACGCTTTTCCATTCAGTATTTCTGTTTATTATTTCTCAATATTATGTCTGTCAAGCACAAACATGAGTGCTGCGACAGACATTTAATTCCAGTACAAAATGATACTTAATTATGCCACATTATGAAAGCTTAAATTTTCCCCCTCTAGTGAATAAATTTCCTTTCGTTAATTCTTATGGATATTAAAATAAGGCAAAAGACACATCCTGAGTCATTCACACAGTTACAGAAATGGGTCAGAAGCAGGACAGCTATAAATCAAGATTTCAGTGGGAGTGTGCAGCTTAATTACAAAGCTTTTTTTCATTTGATTAGTCACCTACAGTGGGGGGAAAAAGTATTTGATCCCCTGCTGATTTTGTACGTTTGCCCACTGACAAAGAAATGATCAGTCTATCATTTTAATGGTAGGTGTAACAGTGAGAGACAGAATAACAACAAAAAAATCCAGAAAAACACATTTCAAAAAAAGTTATAAATTGATTTGTATTTTAATGAGGGAAATAAGTATTTGACCCCTTCGACTTAGTACTTGGTGGCAAAACCCTTGTTGACAATAACAGAGGTCAGACGTTTCTTGTAGTTGGCCACCAGGTTTGCACACATCTCAGGAGGGATTTTGTCCCACTCCTCTTTGCAGATCCTCTCCAAGTCATTAAGAGTTGATTGATCCCCTATCAATCAGCAAGATTTCTGGCTCCCAGGTGTCTTTTACACAAGTAATGAGCTGAGATTAGGAGCACTCTTTTAAAGGGAGTGCTCCTAATCTCAGTTTGTTACCTGTAAAAAGACACCTGTCCACAGAAGCAATCAATCAATCAGATTCCAAACTCTCCACCATGGCCAAGACCAAAGAGCTGTCCAAGGATGTCAGGGACAAGATTGTAGACCTACACAAGGCTGGAATGGGCTACAAATCCAGTTTTTCTGGATTTTTTTTTTGTTGTTATTCTGTCTCTCACTGTTAAAATATACCTACCATTAAAATTATAGACTGATCATTTCTTTGTCAGTGGGCAAACGTACAAAATCAGCAGGGGATCAAATACTTTTTTCCCCACTGTATTAATCATCAAAACAAATAAGTGATTAGGTAGGAACATGAAGTGAAAAATCCCAGGCACACTCCTGAGGAGCAACATAGGTGGCAAGGTTATATAGAAAATGTTTGTTTCCTTAGAATGTTGTTTACAACCAATTTAACTCTGTTCAAATGAAAACCAATAATTGTTTTTACCAATCAATGGGTAAAAAAAAAAAAAAAAAAAAAAAAAAAAAAACAGCATTCCAAACATAAACATGTATCCAAGTGTGCTTCAGAACAACTGAGCACCAGCCAGAGGTTTGTGATGTAATGGCTTCTACACACTACACGACTTTCAAAGACATCAGGCTGTGGTAGCGTTCATGTTACAAAACAGTCTATCTTGTCATGGAAGTCGTAGGGTTTTCAAATTGCATGAGCAATTGGCGACGGGGTGAACACATTACAAAACGTTTCACTATTGACGAATCCCCGACAACTCTCTCTGGACTCCAAATTAAATTTCACAACAGAGTTCATGCGAGAAGTGAGACGAGAATTACACAAGCTCGCGCGTGAATAGACGTTCTCGTGCTTGTCCGGTACACTTTGTTTGTGCGCTGATTTGCAGCAAAAAGTCAAAAAAGAAGAACAAATGACTATGGAGGAGGGAATGGTTGGGGAGACACGGGCAGCAAGGATTGTCTGTTCAGCAGAGAGACTTGGAGGGAAATAAGAAATGTTGCAATGAACGCAGGTAACTGCCAGCTGGTGTTTGTTGTTTCCAATAATTTAAATTATTGGAAAAAAATTACATGAATGCAGTAAGAATACATCTGTTGCAGGTACATCAGGACTCCTTCCACTGAAACTTCCCAGGCCATGCCCCGTTTCTTGCTCTCTCATTGGCTGTAGGTCAACGCTGCAGTTATATTCATTCAAAACACATTTCACATTATGCACTATTTGGAATCACAGACAGGTCCAGATATTTAACATGCTAGATATCTCGCTGACATCGGGCGACCCTTCGGCGCTTCTCTCAGATTGCATCTACGATAATTTATACATTGCGCTCGTCGCTTATGGGAGCGAGCTCTGATTTCGGGCTTTTGTCTGCAATCTCCACAAAACTGTTGGCAAGTGAAAATCGGGCCTAAAATCGTGTGGTGTAAACTCGGCATAAGAGTATGACTGAGCACTGTACAAGGCCAATTTGGCCTGCTGTGACTCAGCACGTGTGTCTTTTAACACAAGCGAGTGTACACTCATAAGGACAGGGTCCCATTATTCAAACCTGCTGTTCCAGACAGGCAGTAAAACAGTCTCTCAATAGTACAGGGGAACCTACTCTGTAGCCACTCTTCAGCCACTGACCAATCTTATCATTATTAACCGTTAAAAAAATAAACTCTTGTTTTCACAGACCTTCCCTTCAGAGTATAGCCAGCTGCCAACTGGACACAGGATGCTAATGTTCAATCATGCACAAAAAATGTCACAAGGAAAATTTAAGCTTCCTAAAACAGGTGCATCAAACATGAGTACATCTAAAAGGTCTCATATACTAACAAACATCACTCTGAAATACCGTGCAAAACAATTTCGCCAATTCAACTAGTTTTCTGCGAAAAAGCACAAATGACTCCGCAAGTAGCACTGCAAATTTTTGAAAAAACCTGCAGCAAAATCAAGCATTTTTGACCACAATTATCACAAAAAAAACTCAAAATCCTGTATGGACTGACAAGTACATTAGCAGAATACTACACTCCTCCTAAATTAAAACGATAAATAGGGGAAAAGTGGGAAGGAATGCATGGTAACAAATTATTGTTTAAAAATGAAAAAAGCATTTAATACCATTTGGAGCATGTCTAACTAATTCAAGCTACAAAAGAGCACTTGTTATTTAAATGTAAATGATCTAATAAAGAATCTCAGTACTTTCTATCTCTGTGCCTTCTGATATAATGCACATTTTTTAAGTTGCTCCTGGCAAACAAATGAGCTTCTTCTAAATGAATAAATGTGAATGAAAAATATTTCCATTCCAAAATATTCTTTACCCACCCCAGTGAGAATCGAATACAATGTTTAGACCCTGATCTCTGACCTACTCCTGCTAAAGAGCTCTCCGTCCTTATCTACATGCTGTGTAGACAGAGTGGAATGTGTTACTCCTACACATAATGAAGGACTTTTTCCCCTAATGCTTTAACTAAGGATATGAATTTGTACTGAAAATCCAAAGTGGTATATTTTTTTTAAACGAGCCAATATTTCTTCCTTAAAGCATAGATATTTGACAACACTAACAGCTAAACATGTTTAGCTCTAGAGAATAAGCAGATATATTGCAATTCAGTATACTCTTCAGAAAAATATAAGAACCCTTACAGACAGGCCATGCTATGACAAAACAGAGTCTAATTGTACAGTTTGCAAAGTTTACAAGTGTGTGAACCCTGCCCTCAAGCGGTCTTCTTCTGCGGTCACCACACTGCTTAATTAAAAATTAGTCAGGCAGCATCGTGCTTACCCCAGGCAGCTAAAATGGAGCAATAGTATTACAAAAATCTGGTGCAAGGAGTTTTGAAAATATACAGAGTGCAGTAGAAAGTACTAGAAATTTCTAGAGCTGATTCTGCATTGCAGAGGCTTCAAACAGCTGGCTAAGGGAATGGTTGGAACAATTCCAACTTTCTGTATTTTTGAAAACTCCCAACAACCACAACACAGAAGAGTCCCAAAAGCCTCAGGCACAAAAAAACTTTCTGTTCACACAGAAGCAGATGCGCACATGAAAATAAAAATGTTTAATCCACTCAACTGTTTGAAATGTTTGTCATCAGTGAAAAAAATGTATGAGAAATATGACAAAGATGTGATTGAATAGAATATGGTGGACTAGAATCAATAATTCTTTCTGTCTGGAAAATAGGCATCAAACATATGTACAAAAAAAAAAAACTGCTACGTTGAATATTTTTGTAAATCCCAGTTAAAACCCTTGTTTTGTCCACAATGCCCTTTGAACATTTTAAGTTCAGATGAAGTAATGGTAGTGAGAGCAGCTGCTAATTTTGCTGTGACTTCATAGCTCATGAGAGTGAGATAGAGTGGGTGGGGGTTGCATGGCCTGAAATATGGGAGTTGGGTGAGGGGTTTTAAAACCCATGTAAAATTACATTAGCAGAGGGCTGCAAAAAAGAGATTTACATCACATACCCTTCGCTTTTTATTCTAAACAGACAGACAGCTCACAGGACGAACTGTTATTGCAAATGTCTAGTCAATGTGTCACTGAGTCTCATAGGAAACACCCAAGAAGGCATGACGTATTAAAATCTGATCTGAGCTTGGGGTCTTACTCATTATAACAATGAGTCACACTGGCGCCAAGGCATCCCAGTCTGTCTTGCAGGGGAGGACAGTGACTGAGCTGTATGATAGAATACAGAACACTTCTAAAAAATCAGATTCCACGAGACATATGGGATTTAAAAGTTATACACAAGAAGTAGTTAAAGTTCCAAGTAATATATTTGTATCCTTTATCCAAGGCCATTTTGTGGAAATGTGGGCAATATTCTCCCTCCGGATGAATAAGTATCTACAAATCAGGGGCAATTAACAAAGCACTCCGAATTCCCCTCTCAAGAGCTGAATCATTTTTCCTGCCGTTGACGTCAAACCTTCCGCTGTTCATGTACTAAATATGGCTTGAAACACTTATTACGCAGGCAGAAAAAACTGAGTTATTTTATCAACGGTCAAGGTTCCTTAGGACTGCATATGCACAGTTCAGTGTTTTGTATCATCCTGAACAGTGAAAGAAAGTTTTAAGAAACTGTCAGTCTCCAGCTGTGAAGACAGGCTTTCATCTATATGGCTTTTCACATACTGAGATTCAAAACAACAACTGGAGACACGTCTGTGGTGTAGGCTATACAGCATATCCTCGCTGAGGTCTGATTATTGAGGCTCTCACCCACAGTTTTGTTAAGTTCTAGCATTTGTAAACTATTTTATTTTTGAAACGTTTCAAAGACTAGGCCGGTGAGAATCGAATTTACGTATCTAGGCTTTAACGGATGTATAGCTTATATACATTTTCCTGTTCGTCGTTATCAATATGCAGTCTACCAATTCTTCGCTGTCTCATTAACAATCATTAAACTATTTAAAATGTACCTGAAGAATCTGAACTGAAAACTAAACTTACCGTGTCGACTGTGCCATATAAAAGTCCACAGAATAACCAAAATAGCTGCCCGCGGGTCCGGTATATATCGACGGGTTTTCTACATCTAAGTTGAACGCGACGGTCCAAGGGAAAAGGTATGCGATGAAAAGTGAGCAGCCCATATGGAATAAAGTTGCCACCGTGGTTGAGCGGTGCACTTTGGAACCCATGATACTCGAGGGGTCAGTCCACCTATCGAATTAAACTCGTCCGTTTCTTCTCAACAAAGGTGGCGGGTCAAATGGCGTCCTCCTCAGTTGGTAAAACTACAAGAATCTATACAAATCTCATATCTTTTCGCACGTTCCTTAAAGCGACCCTTAATGTAGAATCTCGGTTTTCTCGTCTTTTCACTACTTCAATCCACTGTAGTTCACTACCGTTCTACCACTCTCTTCGTTCGTTCCCTTTCTCTCTTAATTGTGGTAATATTGGGGGGAGTCGTGATATGTTGCGTGTGGGCGGAGCTACAAGCGCGCCTCTCACACGGATAGATTTCTGCGAGGCTGAATATGTTCATGGAGGATGGAAGCCTGACAAAAGTATTTCGTATATTTGAGTTATATACATGTCACATTAAGTAACATTCTTTTCTTTACTGTAATTAATAAATTTATGTTAGCAATGTTTTTCCTTTGATTTGAACTTGCGGGTTTTGATCTTGAAATTTGAACCCTAAATGCAAACCTAAAAAAGATCAACAATAAAAAACAGTTTTTATGTAAATTAGGCCAAAGGTGCAGCACCCAGGATCTCCAGAGAAATGTGGGAAGAGTGGTCAAACGAATAATAATTTTAAAAAAAAGTTTTAATGTTCTACTCAAATGGCGAATTTTGGCGGATGACTGTTAAATACTGAGTTCAAAAGCTGCTAGATACTGGATCTGAAAGCATCTACACAATATGGCCAAAAGTATGTGGACACCTGAACAGCACACCATATTTTGGCTTTCCCTAAACTGTTGCCACAAAGGTGGAAACACACAATAGTCTAGCTTCACTGAAACTATGGGGCCTAGCCCAAACCTGTTCCAGCAATGTCCCTGTGCATAAAGCAAGATCCATGAAAACAAGGTTTGCCAAGGTTGGTGTGGAAAATCTCGAGTGGCCTGCACAGAACCCTGACCTCAGCCCCACTCTGAACACTTTTGGGATGAATTGGAATGCTGACTGCATGTCAGGCCTCCTCACCCGACATCAGTGCCCGACATCACTAATACTCTTTTGGCTGAATGGGCATATGTCCCCACAGACATGCTCCCAAATCTAGTGGAAAGCTTTCCCAGAAGAGTGGAGGTTATTATACTAGCAAAGGGGGGACTGGAAAAGTACACATGGGTGTGATTGTCATATATATATATATATATATATATATATATATATATATATATATATATATATATATATATATATATATATATATATATATAATCAGATGTACAGTCCATAAGTATTGGAACAACAAGGGCAATTCTTTTCCTCTTGCTAAACACTAAAGACATTTGGATTTGAGATCAAAAGATGAATATGAGATGATAGATCAGCATTTCAGCTTTCATTTCCTGATAGAACATGGCACCTTTTGTCTGAAACCAGCCATTTTTCCAGTGATCAAAAATATCAGAACATGTGATTAATAGGTGTTTCTTGTTGCCTAGGTGAGCCCTGTTAGATTGATTGTTTAAACAATTAATGGCTCTGAATGTCTTGGTTTGAGCCCTGGATTTCACCTGTGAAAACTGCATTTGGTGTTAAAAAGATAAACATGAAGCAAGCCATTTTGAAGCTGAGAAAAGAGGGAAATTGATCAGAGTCATTGCATAAGGATTGGGAATAGCCAATACAACAATTTGGAATGTCCTGAAAAAGAATGAAACCTCTGGTATACTAACAACTAGACATCAAACAGGTCAGCCAAGAAAAACAACAGCAGTAACATTATCAACAACCTCCACAGGGCAGGGGTGAAATCACAATCCACCATTCAAAGAAGAGTTCAATAGCAGTTCATCAGCAGCAGTAAGAATCAGAAAGCCAGATTGGAATTTGCAAATAAATACAGAGATGAGCCACAGAAAATCTGGAACCAAGATTAACCTCTCCCAAAGTGATGGAAAGGCCTAAGTTTGGATGAAGAAAGGATCTGCTCATGATCCAAAACATACAAGCTCATCAGTCAAGCACCGTGGAGGTAGTGTCATGGCTTGGGCTTGCATGGCTACTCCTGCAATGGACTCATTAATCTTTATTGATGATGTAACTCATGATGTTAACAGCAGAATGAATTCAGAAGTCTACAGAAACATTGTCTGTCAATTTACAGAGAAATGCATCCAATCTCTGTGAGGAACTCCATCATGCAGTGACCCAATGACCCAAAACACACTGCCAACACAACAATGGACTCCATCAGTGGAAGTCAATCACCAGAGCTCAACCCAATTGAGTATGCATTTCACCTCCTGAAGAGGAGACTGAAGGGAGAAACCACCCAAAACAAACAACAACTGAAACAAGCTGCAAGCCTGGAAAAGCATCACAAAAGAAGAATGCAACGGTCTGGTGATGTCAGTGCTTTATACAGTTATTGCAAGCTAGGTATATTCAAACAAATATTAAGTGTTATTTACTTTAATACTTTTGCTCTGTTTTTTTTTTCACTTTTGCTCTTTTTTTTCACTTGAAAATTTTGTGGTCCGCAACCAAAGGTTCCATCTTCTAAGTCGTTTAACACATCTAGCTGTAAATTTCAGGAAATTAAATTCTGATATATCGTCTCATATTCACCTTTTGATCTCAAAACCTTCATTATATAGCAAAAACAAAAGAATTCAACTTGCGGTTCCAATACATTTGCAGTGGACTGTACGTAATTCACATCCAAAATTCATATTAATACCTTTGTTAGCTTCCAAGCTCCATAAAGCTGGAACTTTAGTCACAACTCTGTTTGGTATTTTTATTAGGTAACCTCTGAATCATTTAGCAAAAACAACATTCTTTCATTTGACTCTTCGGGTCAAATCATGACTCTGAACAAGTTCTGACATAACTGTAACGGATTACAGTTACCATTTTTTGTATCCTGATCACGTAACGCAGTTACATGTATTCCGTTACTCCCCAAGCCTGTTGGTAAATAAGAGCAAAGAAGGCTGTGGAAAATTGTCTTTATTGTTTAACCTTTTGATCTTTTGTTTTTAAAAAAGTCAATGTTAAATCAAAAATACTCTGCTATCCAAACAAAAAAAATATATTTGTTAAATATATGTGTGGCACAATTATTGGCACCCTTTCAGTCAATACTTTGTGCTACCTCCTTTTGCCAAGATAACAGCTCTGAGTCTTCTCCCATAATGCCTGATGAGGTTGGAGAATACATGGCAACGGATCTGAGACCATTCCTCCATACAGAATCTCTCTAGATCCTTCAAATTTTGAGGTCCACGCTGGTGGACTCTCCTCTTCAGTTCACCCTGCAGGTTTTCTATGGGGTTCAAACAGGGGACTGGGATGGCCATGGCAGGACCTTGATTTTGTGTTCAGTAAACCATTTTTGTGTGATTTTGATGTATGTTTTGGATCATTGTCCTGCTGGAAGATCCAACCATGGCCCATTTTAAGCTTTCTGGCAGAGGCAGTGAGGTTTTCATTTAATATCTGTTGATATTTGATAGAGTCCATGATACCATGTATTCTAACAAAATGTCCAGGTCCTCTGGCAGAAAACAGCCCCAAAACATTAAAGAGCCACCACCATATTTAACCGTGGGCATGAGGTACTTTTCCATATGGCTACCTCTCTGTGTGCGCCAAAACAACCTCTGGTGTTTATTGCCAAAAACCTCTATTTTGGTTTCATCTGACCATAGAACCCAATCCCATTTGAAGTTCCAGTAGTGTCTGGCAACCTGAAGACACTTGAGTTTGTTTTTGGATGAGAGTAGAGGCTTTTTTCTTGAAACCCTTCCAAACAACTTGTGGTGAAGTAGGTGACGTCGGATTGTAGTTTTGGAGACTTTCTGACCCCAAGACGCAACTAACTATCCATGAGTGATGCAAATAAAAGACGCAGCAACTATCCATGATATCCATAAGAGCAGAGTATTTTTGCGAATTTCTTTAACAAAAGATCAAAAGGTTAAACAATCAAGACAATTTTTCACAGCCTTCTTTGCTCATATTTACCAAGGGTTCCAGTATTAGTGGAGGACACTGTATTTTTGAGCCCTGGGTTTCACCTGTGAAGACTGTATTTGTTGTAGTTGTTGTAGCCAATCCAACTACCTGCATGTTTTTGGATAGTGGGAGGAAACTTAAGAACCTGGAGGAAACCCATGTGAACACAGGGAGAAAATGCATAACTCCAGACAGACAGTTACCCATGCTCAGGACCAAACCAGGGACCCTAGCGCTGTGTGGTGGAAACACCACCCACTGTACCAACATGCTATTTCATTATTCGGTCTACATGAAATATGTTTATTTGCTAAGGGTGAAAACTTGGCTCATCTGTATTTATAAATGAAGCTTTAATAAAAATCTGTCTATAGCTAAATCTGACCCTTTCAGTGCTAAAATCCTTGGTATGGCTATAACTACAGTTACTATAACTACCTACAGGTGAGGCTGGAAATGGCTTCAGTTGTCTACCTGATTATACACTTAAACAGCTTTTTCTAACTCAGCACTTCTAACTCAGATTCACTGAAAATTCTTTTAAACTATTTGTAATTTAATCAAAATGCTTAATTAGAAACCTCTTCAACAGCTCATTAGCATGAATGGTGACCCACATTTCTGAGTCCGGGCATTGCTGCTTTTTAAAGAGGTACTTTATGCAGTCAAGTGCATTAGCAGAGGCGATCAGAATGGAAATGGAATGGAAATGAATCTTTTTAATAAAGCACAGACACAGAAGACACAGTAATATTAATGCAATGATGTGTATTGTATTTGTAGTACCTTGCAAATGTAACAATTATTTAAATAAAAAAATGTAATAAAATGCAATGCAAATCACATTTCTCTGCTATTAATCATGAGAACTTCATACAGTAACACATAGTTTAATTATATTTTAACATTTTTGGCACCCATTTAATGCCGCCCACAAGGTAATAGTGGAAAGCATTTGCATTACTGGAGATAACTAAGTCTGATAGAGGATTTCAAACAGAAGCAGAGATGGCATTATTTTTAGTTGCTCAGTCTATGGCTTGGTAGGCTAATGTTTGTCAAAATGTTGATTTTATATGAAGTTTCTGAACAATACTAAACACAAAAGCTTTTGAAATAAACATATATTGAAATAAGCCAATAAACAGGGTTTAGAATAATCCAGCATATAACACTTTCAAGAACTTTGTTAGACTTTGGTAGATTATGGGACAATAAACAAAAAATGTTGTATAATGAAATATCATTATTCTGTCAGGGAGCCAAATGCTTACCTTACATGAGCTTTGTTCATTTGAATTTCTTAACCCTACTCTAAAAAGGTTTTGGTAAAAACCCTCATTTCACATTTCTTAAGACCTGTTCACACACTTTAATTAAATATTAGTAAATGTTATCTCCTTGGAATCCAAGTGTATTCAAATTTAGTTTTTGAAATAGATAGCTAGCTTGTTTGAAGGCCAGTCATGAGTCAATAATAGTGCTCAGAGTGTGTCATTTATTTTTCCAGTACGTAGCTATTGTTAGCTAGGCAACGTTAGCCAAGTAGCTTGCTAATAGTGAGATTTTTTTAGAGGTCCTCTCCACATGTTCATTGCCCTCACTAAATAGAACTTAAATTCATAAGCTAGGAAATTCAATAATGAGCTAATTTAAGAAAAAATGACAAATAGTACATGCATGGTAATTTACAGGATATTTATTTAATCCCATTTACACTGGAAAATCAGCTGCACTAAGTGACACACTACTGTACGTAATGAAATTGTCATTAAAGTCAATCAAGTAAACAATTTCCTACAAAATACAGTGATGGAAAAGTCTGCCCAAGTAGCAGGAAAGTCTGCTACTTGAATTAGCATGGAATAGTTTGTGTGATTCATTCTCTGCTTTAGCAACTAAACTGGGGCCAAATTAGGAAGTCTGGTTATGGGAGTACTAGGTACCTCAAACACATTTAACAGCAATCTTGAGCAACTATATATTAAGACATGTTCTATTTAAGACAGTAGGGTGTTGAAGGGGGGCATTCACAGCTGTTGGTGGCAGCTGGTCAGACTGTAATCATAGCCTAAAATTACTTACTAGAGTATACCGTTGCAATTAAAATTATTCAACCCCCATTGCAAATCAGGTGTATTGTCAAAATTTACAGACTTTCAGCTGTTTGCAATGAACAAATCAAACAAAAGCAATTTAAATAGTTCAACACAACGAATGCTTCAAGAGGTTTCCCCAAATTCAACTGAAAATGCAACTTATAATGACTTCTTGTCATTATATGCTTCAACCACTTGAATCATTCATTGTGTTGAACTATTTCAATTGCTTTTGTTTGATTTGTTCATTGCAAACAGCTGAAAGTCTGTAAATTTTGACAATAAACCTGATTTGCAATGGGGGTTGAACAATTATGATTGCAACTGTATCTACAGCTTATTAGAACCTTTGATTTAACCACCACACATTAAACAAAAGCAATTTATGCAACAGTTATTGCGCCAGAAGACAAGTCTTATTGTTAACTAAGTCACATGCACATGAAATATGTGATGGCAGATCCCTATGCCATATTCCCTTGCTAAAATGACCTCTCTATCTGTCACCTCATCAGACCTGTACAGATTATTTGGGTCTGAGTGGAGAGTACAAGTGGGTTGAGTACAAGTACAACTACATGGGTCAAAAATCTCATTGGGCTAGAAAGGCTTGAGGACACAGTTTGGAGAGAGATAAGAAGATTTCCAAACAGTCAATTACTCATTACTTGTCTTCAGCTATGATAAACTCTCTCTCCTTATAGACATCACTTTAGAAGAGGTCAGCCACCAACTACCCCTTACCTGAGTGCCTGTACATTCACCACACTAACTATGTTCTGTCTGCTTTTCTCCTCCAGCATGTGGCACAGGGGAGGATATCCTAGTTTTCACTAAACACATCACAAAACAACAGCCTATAAGAAAATACTACACTGAAAAGACTATTGACACATTTTTAAAATGCAACATAAAAATGCCTAATGCTTACTCTGTAGAATGCAAGAATAACCGGAAAAAATTAGGCAATGCAGCTGTATTTGGGTAAGCTTTTCTTTCTTGTTATGTGGAGGGTTTGTCATCTGTAGCTTGTTTGTTCTTCAGACATGCTTTTCCTTTTATAATTTATTGAAAAGAATAAAAATGGTGTGGAGTTGTTAAGTCAGGAATTGATAGTCATTAAATGCTGCAAGACTGACAAGAACTCACTCAACGTAAATGCCTGGTGAATATGACAGACGTGTCTTTGCTTGTTTGACAGGTGTCATCTTTGATAGATGGAGCACCAATCTTACACAAAGTGTTCATTTTAAGCAAAGAATGGTAAACTCAAGGTATTTACAGACTTCTGGTTATGTGTAAATGATCACAAAATGCTTGCACTTTATGGGTAGCATTATGCGGCTTTCTTATGGGATTTAAAATGCTTCTATTCCCCTGATAACACGTACAATGAGGAGGAGACCATTCATGCTTCCAGTGTGATATCATCTCTCTCTCTCTCTCTCTCTCTCTCTCTCTCTCTCTCTCTCTCTCTCTCACACACACACACACACACACACACACACACACACACACACTTCCATAGTAACCAATGGGAGACTCAACAAAACACATGCTCATGCTGTTCTTCAAAAATTGCTATTAATATAGAACTTATGCATATACACACGTTACATTCTGGTCAGTGTCCCTGGCTTTAACAAAAAAAAAACATTAACAGTCACACAGGAATTTTGATGTAACTACTAACATGGAAAGTGTAGCATGGTCTTAAAATATAGCCCACAATAAACCTACAATATAATAATAATAATAATAATAATAATAATAATAATAATAAATATAGCCATGAACAGCAATTATTGGGGTTCAAGGACTTTAAGAACTTTAAGTGCATATGTAAAACAATATTATGTATTATTTAGCAAGCGTGTAAGCACTTAAATTGGAGATGAAACAAGACCATTTTCAGCAATTTTCCATAGAAATATAGCGTTTTTATTATTAACATTTATAACTGTTAAAGTGCTACCTATTGCCCGATCTCTATAGAATTTTGCATGCTTCTTAAGAATCATAAGATGCATGTGTTTATCAAATTTAATGAAATTCTGAGATTTCATTGGAGATTTCATCAGCTAGCTAATAATATGAAGAATGAAGATTCGCATAAAGACCAAGCGGTATCTTCTAAAAATCAGAGTAAGCACTCCCCAGGGCACTTTCACGTCACACCAATTGGCTTGTGATGGATTAGAAAGCATCGCTGAAATTCACAAAACAGTGTCACCCGAGCGATTGCAAGAATTCTTTCCAGACGTACCTCTTGTTGAACTTGTGAGGCCTAAAGTAGTCGAACTGCTCATAAGCCATTTAGAAGGCCATTTAGCCCCACAGGTTGCCGATGTGGAAATTGCCAACCAAGTGGGAAAGATGTGACTCTTGCTGAGGAAAGAGAACTCGAAATATTAAGAGAGGGCCTCTCTTACATCATGGAGGACAACCACAGCAAAGAGCCGCATTGGCACATTAAATATCCTTGGTTGGTAGGGCCCAGCTTCCTTGCCAAACAACAGGAATGCAGTTGAGGCTACGCTCCTGAGAATGGAGAAACAATTAGCCAGAGAGCCTGAATGGAAGACCTATAATGCCTATAGTGCTCAAGTGCAGGACATGCTTGACAGGGGGGCTGCAGTAAAGTTTGCTACACAATCGCTAACTGGAGCGGGCATGTGTGGTACATAAGTCATCTTATCGCTCCTAACCCTCACTCAGTCACAATCCCAGTGAGACTTGTTTGGAACAGCAGCCAAAGATTCAAATATGTCAGCGTGAATGACTTGCTAGTTTAAGGCCCAGACTTTGTCAATCAGATACGCACCTTCACCAGCTGAAGTCCATCGTGGCAAATGTGGAGTTGATCTTAAAAACCGGAGGATTTATTCTCAAGCAGTGGGTCTTCTCAGGTCAAAGTGGGAGGGGAGAGTCTGAGGACAAGCCCATTGGAACCAAAGAAAGGATTATGGTTCTACCAAACTAAATGTGTGACGACAACAAGGCACTTGGCCTGGGCTATGTCATGGAAGAAGACAAGCTCCATGTGATGACGTCAATCAATTTCTCAAAGAGAAAGAAGAAAATGCAACTTGGTCAAAATCTCTCACAAGAGCAAGTCAGAGCCCAAACATCGAATCCACTGACACAAAGGGAGTTGTTGAGTCAGGTGTTAGGGCTGTACGATCTAGTAGGCCTAGTGACTCCAGCCAAGCAAAAGGGAGCAATTCTAGTTCACAGAGCTTTCCAAGAGACAAAGGATAGAACGGTTCCAGTCAGTGAAACTTGGGACGCTGCCCTCTCAGATGGTCTCAGAGAAGATTCCTCAAGCTCTTTGAGGAATACGTTTAGCTTGGCCTAATTAAATTCACTAGAGCTGTAACTTCCACAAATTCCAATGATGAACCCTGGGCAATAACCTTTTCTGATGGAAGCGAAAATGCTTATGATGCGGTAATGTACTTCAGATGGAACTCTGAACAGGGTTCAATCACCAAGCTTGTGGAGTCCAAAGCCAAACTAACTCCTTTAGACCACAAAGGAGATGCTGTCAAAGCAGAGATGTGTGGAGCAGTGCTTGCCTCATGCCTGAGGAAGTACTTTAAGCAGCATAGCAGAATTTGAGTTGAGAAACTCAAGAGTGGTGGTGGATACCTGGTCCACAAAACATTGCCGATGTGATCACTGGGGGGGCTAGTCCTCAAGACCTTGATGAAAATTCAGAGTGGCAAAATGGGCCAAAGTTCCTGAGCATGCCAGTAGATTAGTGGCCAATCAAGTCAGCAAAGGATCTGGCAGCTACTGCCTGAGAAAGTGTCAGTGAGCTTTCAAGGCATTCGTGGCTGCACTGACAAGGTCCAAAGCAAAACAGCAGGAACCAACTGAAGGATCAATTCAAAATGAGGATTTCATCCAAGTCCAAGCAGAACCTGCAGGATCAGCTGTCCAAAACTTGTGTAAGATGGAGCGGTTTAGTGATCTAACCCAACTAGTTAAAACAGTAGCGTGGGTTTGGAGAGCAGCAAAAAAGTTCCTTGGCAGGAGCTGGACTCTAAATAACCCAAAGTGGGGGGCAGTCTCTTTGACAGGAACCATCTCAGTGAAAGAACAAGAAGATGCCCTGCGAGACATTTTCCTTAGGTATGACCTTCCTAAACACTACCAGAGATAGGCTGGTAGTCTATAAGGATCCAGACTCTGGGCTATTGGTTTGCGGTGGCAGAGTGCAGGTCTTTAAAGAAGATCAAGTTGTCATTCTGATCCTTCCTTACAATGCCTGGGTGTCCAAACTGCTAGCCTGAGAATCTCACAGAGAAAGCCACGGGGGTTTGGCAGAAACTCTATTTAGGATGAGGAGGAAAACTTGGGTCATCAGGGGTAGAAGAATAGCTGGGTTGTCAACAGCTGTAGTCAGTGTAAGAAGACCAAAGCAAAAAATGCCAGCAAATGATAGGTAATTTACCCCCTGAGAGATCGCAACCTGCTTTGGACCCTACTATGTGAAAGATGACATTAAGAACTTAAAGAACTTTACTGAAGGTCTGGCGTGTTGTCTTTTGCTGTATGTCGAGCGGAGCAATCCAAGCAGAACTAGCTAACACCCAATCAACCAAAAGTTTCTTAATGGCTTTTCAAAGATTCGCTGCAGTTAAACACTATCCCAAGAAGATCTATTCAGATCAAGGCACCAATTTCATTGGTGCAAGACTGGTTTTGCAGGAGCCATACAGTTGAGGAGTAACTGAATTTAGTGGAACATCCTAACTGGTCTACATCAGTAGTGCCAAACAGTTTGCCTTCAAAGCATTGCGATTTCCTCTTATATCCCATGGGTGGGAGGTGTCAAGTCAAACTGGAGAAAATATAAATAAATAAATAATAACTATAATAATCTCACAGCCAATCGGAGCAAGGGGCAAAAATAAAGAAAGCAGAAAGAGAGGGAAAAAGTCTGTGTTTGTGTGAGACAAGGCTGACACAATCTCTAGTACTTTTTGTGAACAAAATGGTGGAAAATCTAGTCGGACGGAAATTGAAACCATGGTATCGGCTTCCAATCGCCTTGACCCAAGGAAAAAAGAATTTTGTTTCTAGCCCTTACGGTTCAAAAGTTATTAGCATAAATATGAGTGCAACATTGGACAGTTGGTGGAGCTAGAGGGTTTGGGGATTTTCTGTATTAACAGTTTAGACTGTCCTCTATCCCTATGCCAAATTTCATAACTTTCCCGTAAGCGGTTCTATGGGCTGCCATAGACTCAAGAGCGGCAGAAGAAGAAGAAGAAGAAGAAGAAGAAGAAGAAGAAAACTAATGGATACAATAGTTGCCATCACACCTTTGGTGCTTGGCCCCTAATAATAGGTGCCTATGCACCTTCGGTGCTTGGCCCCTAATAATAGGTGCCTGTGCACCTTCGGTGCTTGGCCCCTAATAAGAAAACTAATGGATACAATAGGTGCCTACGCACCTTTGGTGCTTGGCCCCTAATAATCCCTACAAAACCAATAGGGTTTCACTGCTTCGCGCTTGAACCCCTAATAAATACACACATTCTTTACACTGTGTGTGCAAGCTTTAACCATGGTATATTTGATAAGACTTACTTATGTTTTTCTCTACCAAAGTATAGCCATGTGTAGGTTTATGCTGTATTGGAAAAATCCAAGTGATTTTTTTTTAATCTTCAACTGTCCTGTTTCAATGAGTCTGTTCCTGTAGCCTCAGAGTCCTGTTCTTGGCTGACAGAAGTGGAACCCAATGTGGTCTTCTGCTGTTGTAGCCCATCGACCTCAAGGTTCGACATGCCTGCAGAACACTAGATGTTTTTGTTTGTTGTTTTGCTTATTTGTTTTTTAAACTCTAGAAACATTCTGATGTTTGATGTGAACATTAACTGAAGCTCTTGAACTGTATCTACATTCATGTGAAAAAATAAGAACACCCATGGAAATTGTTGCATTTCTGACATATTTGGACAAGCAAACATGTGATCCTCTTTGAAACAGTGGCTATTAATAAAGTTGATACACTCAAAAGATAAAATTAAATGACACATAAAATTGACATTTTGTAGTAATTTTCACAATTTAAATGAACAAAAAACAGATCAGTCAAAAAAAATTAAGTACACCCCTACATTTATCACACCTTCAAATCCATAAAATTAGAATCAGGTGTTCAAGATTGCGTGCCATTGATTAGAACCTGCTTAGGGAGTGCAGGTGGAACCTGTCTTATTTGTACCCTACTCATATCTAGTGTCTGGTGTTCCCTTTACTATTGAGGTATGTGGTGTCATCATGCCAAGATCTAAAGAGTTCTGTAAGGCCTTCAGAATAAAGGTTGTGGATGCCTATGAGTCTGGCAAGGGATTTAAAAAATACCTCCAACTTATCTGAAATACATCATTCCACTGAAAGGAAAATAATCTACAAATGGTGCAGACTTCAAACGAATGTCAATTTGTCCAGGGCTGGCTGTCCCAGCAAATTCAGCCCAAGAACAGACCGTCTGATGCAAAAAGAAGTCTTCTACAATCAAGGCGTGCCAGGAAAAAGCCTTTGCAAGATTACAGTTTGCCAATAAGCATATAGGCAAAGACCAGGCCTTTTGGCATAATGTGCTCTGGACAGACGAATCAAAGATAGAGTTGTTTGGCCACAGTAACAGCAGATATATTTGGCGCAGACCTAAGACAGCTTTTCAGGAGAAGCACCTCATACTAACTGTGAAGCACGGTGGTGGAAATGTTGGGGTTTGGGGTTTCTTCGCTGCCTCAGGGAATGGACAGTTTGCATTCATTGATTCAACTATGAATTCTGCATCATATCAAAGAGTACTTGAAGATAATGTGAGGCATCTGTCCAAAAGTCGAAGTTGAACTGAAAGTGGACCTTTCAGCAGGATAATGATCCTAAGCACACTAGCAAATCCACCAAGGAATGGCTCAAAAAGAAGAAATGGAGGGTTATGGAATGGCCTAGTCAAAGCCTGGATTTGAATCCCACTGAAATGTTGTGGGGGGATTTGAAACAGGCAGTACATATAAGAAAACCCTCAAACATCTTGCAACTGAAAGAATATTGCATGGAATAGTGGTCAAAAATTCTAGCAAGTCTGGTGGACAATTATGCAAAATGCCTACAAGTTATTTCTGCTAAAGGGGACAATACCAGCTTCTGAGGCCAAGAGTGTACAGTACTGTGCAAAAGTTTTAGGCACCGTATTTTTTTTTTTTAGTACAAACTTTGTTATAGATTTTTTATTTTATGACTTTTACATTATCAAGTCAGTACAAAAACATTTTAGATTCCCAAACATTAGTTTTCTAGCATAAAATTAAATGTTACAGAAAAATGTTTGTATATCATTAAAGAATGCAGCATATTACGTAAGAGACACTTTTCAGACAAAAAACACAATGAAGGCTGCTGGGTTTTGCTGCAAAAACAAGAAGCGAGTGCGAAAGTCAAAGTCTCCAGAAGAACTGTGGCTGGTTCTGCAAGATGCTCAATAAAACTTACCAGCTCATTTCCTTATAAAACTGCACAAATTGTACCAGAGACTACTATTTTTATTTTTATTTTTTTGTCACACCAAGTATTGACTTTGTTTCATTTATTACTGTTTACTGCTCTTTACATTATTATTTTTTTAATGTAGAAACATTTAATTTAATTATTTTGAAGGCATCTTTGCTCTACAGCATTTCTTTGCATGTGCCTAAAACTTTTGTATAGTACTGTACTTACTTTTTCCACAGAAGAATATCACATCTATTGATATTTCTGTTGAATAAATGATTGAAAAATCTTATTTTCCTTGTGGTTTTGATCAAGTATATCAACTTCATTAATAGGCACTGTTTCAAAGATGATCAAATGTTTGATGATCAAAAAGCCATCAATTTCCATGGGGTGTACTTATTTTTTCACATGACTGTACATGATTTTATGCATTGTGCTGCTGATACAGGATTGCCACATTGGGAAGCTGCATGCATGTACAAGTGCATGTGAGTGTATGTCATAAAATTGTATACATTACAGTGGTGAGTTTAGTTCTCCTCTGTTTATTTATTGGGGAAAGTTCCATTCAGACCAAGACATGATGCAAGCTGTCCAGTGACCAACAGGTCCAGAGCACTTCAATGATTCTATAAAAGGGTCATCATTATGGCTAATTTAACCCTGTAGTGATCAGCAGGAGTCTAATTTTCTTTGTAATACTTAACAAATTAAAATGAAATGTCACATGGCATAATTACATCACTCGTGATTTTACATCTAAAGTTACCTTATCTAAATTAACTGTCTCCTAGACCCAGCATGCAGTCATGTAAAGATTAGCCAAAAGTGTACATCATGTAAGACCCCTACATAAAGTTTGACAAAATCATTTACAATATGTGACTGTTTATATGTAGTCAACATGACCTAGCAACCTACTGAGTGCTATTTTGGTGTATGTCAGTGGTTTCCTGTTTATAGGATCAGGTTATGAGAGGCACAACTGTTCCTATATCAGAAGTTTCATCACATAGGCCAATTAATCTTGTCTGAACCCTTTCTGAGAGTACTCCACAAGAATTCTCAAAAGGGAACCCATCCTCATCTGGGTGACACCGGATAGTGTGATTATAAATAAATAAATCCCTTCTATAAATATACCAGTACTACATGGTCAAATAGCAGTTGTGAAACCATGAAAATTCATTACAGTTTTTACATGAAGACTGTTTTGTTGAGCTTCACCACTGTTCACTGATGGAGACTTGAGTGCCAAACTGTTTGTGGCAATTGCAGTCCTAGCCATCATAGCATAACTGCTCATATGAATTGAGGTCCAAAGCCATCTTTATGGTTTTTAAGTGGTACCATCCTCAGTAATCTCAATGATCTTTAGGCTGCACCATGTGGGGCTATCCTCAGCAGCAGCATGTGACTTCCAATTGATGAGATCTCCAACCAGAAGTAGGGCATCAGGATGGATCAGGCAGGTCCAGAGAGCAGAAGGGGTCGGGATCACTGGCATCTCAGGAGTATCATGTGTAGCTCAACAGAAGGGGAGAGACAGAGAGAGAGAGAGAGAGAAAGAGAGAGAGAATACCTTCACTATTTGAGGTACCAACAAATAGCCTGCACCTTTTGATCGAAGTAGGCGTGGCAGATCATAAAAGACCAAACGTTCACTTAGGTACTGTGGCGTGAAGCCATTTAGCGCTTTATAAGTCAATAGTAGTATTTTATAATTAATGTGAAATTTCACTGGGAGCCAATGCAGTGTGGATAAGATAGGTGTGATGTTGTCATATCTTCTGGTTCTAGTAAGGACTCTTGCAGCTGCATTCTGGACTAACTGGAGTTTGTTTATGCTCCTACTGGAACATCCAGACAGTAAGGCATTACAGTGGTACCACTTAAAAACCATAAAGATGGCTTTGGACTTCAATTCATATGAACAGTTATGCTATGATGGCTTTAGGACTATAATTACCACAAGCAGTTTTGCACTCAAGTCTCCATCAGTGAACAGTGGTGAAGTTCAACAAAACAGTCTTCATGTAAAAACTGTAATGAATTTTCATGGTTACGCACCTGCTATTTGACCATGTAGTACTGGTACATTTATAGAAGGGGTTTATTTATTTATTTATAATCGCACTATCCGGTGTCACCCAGATGAGGATGGGTTCCCTTTTGAGTCTGGTTCCTCTCAAGGTTTCTTCCTCATATCGTCTCAGGGAGTTTTTCCTTGCCACTGTCGCCTCCGGCTTGCTCATTGGGGATAAATTCATAAATTTAAAATCTATGTCCTGAATTTATATATTTCTGTAAAGCTGCTTTGGGACAATGACCATTGTTAAAAGCGCTATACAAATAAACTGAACTTGAACTTGAACTTGAACAATAATCCAACCTAGAGGTGACGAAAACATGGACTAATTTTTCTGCATCATGTAGTGACAATATATTTCTTATCTTAGCAATATTTCTGAGGTGAAGGAAGGCTATCCTAGTAATATTATCTACATGAGCTTCAAAGGAAAGACTGGAGTCAATAATCACACCAAGGTCTTTTATTGCTGCACATGATGAAACAGAAAGGCCATCCAGAGTTACTATGTAATCAGAAAACTTACTTCTAGCTGCAGGTGGTCCTAGTATAAGTACTTCTGTCTTGTCAGAATTTAGTAAGAGGAAGTTAATAAGCATCCACTGTCTAATGTCCTTTACACATTCCTCAACTTTATTAAACTGGTGTCTGTCATATGGCTTTGCTGAAACTTACAACTGTGTGTCATCAGCATAACAGTGGAAGCTAATTCCATGTTTACGAATAATTTGACCCAGAGGTAGTATATATATAAAGAAAAAGGCAGTAGGCCTAAAACAGAAAAAGGCAACTAAACTGTAGATCCAAGATATGAGATGTGAAGGTTCCCAAAGCTACACTAACACAGTTTCATTAATATTTACATACTTATTTTTTAAAATGGAATTTAAAAATACCCTCAATGAGGATTAACATGAAATTATTTATTGTCAGAGGTTTATTTAGAGGAAATAACTTTATATAAATACAACTGTGTAAAATGTAAATAAAAACAATGCAATGATTTGCAAATCTCATAAACCCATATTTTATTCACAATAGAACATAGAAAACATATCAAATGTTTAAACTGAGGAACTGTACCATTTTAAGGAAAAAATAAGGTAATTTTGAATTTGACGGCAGCAACGCATCTCAAAAAAAGTTGGGACAGGGCCATGTTTACCACTGTGTAGCATCCCCTCTTCTTTTAACAACAGTCTGTATACATCTGAGAACTGAGAAGATCAGTTGCTGGAGTTATGGGAGAGGAATGTTGTCCCATTCATGTCTGATACAGGATTTTAGCTGCTCAACAGTCCTGGCTCTTCTTTGTTGTATTTTTCGTTTCATGATGCGCCAAATGTTTTCAACTGGTGAAAAATCTGGACTGCAGGCAGGCCAGCTCAGCACCAGGACTCTTCTACTACTAAGCCATACTGTTGTAATAGATACAGTATGTGGTTTAGCATTGTCTTGCTGAAACATGCAAGGCCTTCCCTGAAAAAGACCTTGTCTGGATGGAAGTATATGTTGCTCTAAAACATGTATATACCTTTCAGCATTGATGGTACCTTTCCAGATGTGCAAGCTGCCCATTCCATAGGCACTAATGCACCCCCGTACCATCAGAGATGCAGGCTTTTGAACTCTGATAACAAACTGGATGGTCCCTCTCCTCTTTAGTTTAGAGGACACGGCGTCCATGGTTTCCAAAAAGAATTTCAAATTTCGATTCGTCTGACCACAGAACAGTTTTCCACTTTGCCTCAGTCCATTTTAAATGAGCTTTGGCCCAGAGATGATGGCGGCGTTTCTGGATCATGTTCACATATGTCTTCTTCTTTGCATGATAGAGCTTTAACCTGCATTTGTGGATGGCACAGTTACCTGTGTTCATAGACAATGAGTTCTGGAGGTGTTTCTGAGCCCATGCAGTGATTTCCATTACAGAATCATGCCTGTTTTTAATGCAGTGCCGCCTGAGGGCCCAAAGATCATGGGCATGCAATGTTGATTTTTGCCCTTGTCCCATGCGAACAGAGATTTCTCCAGGTTCTCGGAATCTTTTGATGATATTATGTACTGTAGATGATGAGATATTTAAAGTCTTCGCAATTTTAAGTTGAGGAACATTATTCTGAAATTGTTCCACAATTTGTAGTTGCAGTTTTTCCCATCTTTACTTCTGAAAGACTCTGCCTCTCTAAGATACTCTTTTTATACCCAATCATGTTACTGACCTGTTGCCAATTAACCTAATTAGTTGCAAAATGTTCCTCCAGCTGTTTCTTTTTAGTAACACTTACTTTTCCAGCCTTTTGTTGCCCCATCCCAACTTTTTTGAGACGTGTTATGGCCATCAAATTCAAAATGACCTTTTTTTTCTTAAAATGGTACATTTACTTAGTTTAAACATTTGATATGTTTTCTATGTTCTATTGTGAATAACATATGGCTTTATGAGATTTATGAGATTACATTTTACAAAGCGTCCCAACTTTTTTGGAATTGGGGTTGTGTATAAATATTAGCTTAGATAAATAAATATACCTGATAGTTATAACTAAATAACTGATTATACCTAGTAGTTGAGTAGCAAATACACTAGCCTTTTTAGGTTAAGCTTTAACAGTTTTCCATTACACCATAAGAGCACAAGCCACATCAATAAGCATTGGTCCACCTGCCAGTATCTGAACTCCACTGAGATGCTGCTGTAATGTTGTAATTAGTCTGCCCGTTTGAGTCTTAAAGTAATATCCACTTTCTGGCCCCCTACATGCTTTATTATTGGGCCAGTTTTGCTGTGGGGCGGACCTGAGGCCCATATGGGAAGGAATGTTGCCATAAAAAGTGTGTGTGTGTGTGACAGAGTAAGAGACTTTCATAAGGGAACATATGTGTGAAGGTTCAGAGCAGAAAGCAGGCAATACATCAGCACTGACGTAAAATAAAGGGAAATGATATTTGCTCACACACACACACACACACACACACACACACACACACAAACACACACACACACACACACACTGCACCGAATTTAAAGAAAACCATTTGAGCACTTACAGATATACACATGCAAATATATACAGTACATGTGCAAACAATGGAAAAAAAATATAGAAAAAACAGGATACATAATAACCAACTGAAATTCAATGGCTTATTATACTTGTTAGCTCTCCCACTCGCTGCTCCGCTACGGAGCAGCATATGTCGCTACGCTGCTACGGAGCAGCGCCCTCCCGGATTCCACGGAGTGCATTCCAGCGCGATTCATAAAGACTCTGCTTTTGTTTACGTTGCCATGTGTGTTTTTGTTTTTGTGTTTTGTGTCTCTGCCCCCGTTTCCTCATTGGTTCTCCTTTCAGTATGATTATTGTTTCCAGGTGTCGCTGATTTAATCTTGTTTCTGTTTGAATGAACTCTGCTACTTAAACCCCTGTCTGTGTCCGCTTCGTCGCGGAGTATTGTATGTATTAGTAATAGTTTAAAGTAGTTTAGTAGCATGTTTCAAGCTCTTTGTTTGTGGTTCCCAGACCACCTCCTTGCTTCGCGTGTTTACTGTTTTCGCGTGCCTGTTTTTGGATTCCTGACTTTGGATTAATGCCTTTTGGTATTCTGCTTCATGTGATAAGTATAACCTCTGTGGATTATTGCCTCCTTTTTTGTTGGTCCTATATTTTGAATAAACTTTTCATAATAAACTGACGTTTCCCCAGCGCATACATCCTGACTCCCTCTTCCGTCCTACACTCATGACGTAACAGAATACTCCGGCAAACATGGATACAGCGGGGAAATCTTGGGCCGGCCACACCAAATTTTTCGTTCCTCCCTTCAATTCAGTTTCCTTTGAACAATGGACTTTTATTATTTATATGATGGTTTCTCCATGTGGCCTCAATGTTTTTTATGGAAGGCCCAAATTAATTTTCTCAGTGTAAAGGATCCCTTGCCCACTGAAGAACAGTGGTTGAGGTTCCTCCTGTCCCGCCTGGTCGGTTCTGCCCACCAGTGGGCGGAGCTTCACCTTGCCAGTAGGTCCACTAGGATCTCTTCGGTTTCCGGCTTTGTGGATCTACTGGTTCAGGTATTTGGGAGCCCAGAATTCATGCCCGACCTCAGGACCTTCTTGGGGAAGGACCGTCTGGGCCATCGGTCCAACCAGTCATTCCTGGAATATTATGAGAGGAAGCAGACAAATGTGGCGGCCTGCACCTCTCAGCTCCTGGAGGTTAACGTGGTGACCTCCAGCCCCGAGCTCCAGCCAGAGGCCCAGCAGGAGGTCTCCCCAGCGGAGCTGCCCCTGGAGGTTAACGTGGCGACCTCCAGCCGGAAGCCCAGCAGGAGGTCTCCCCAGCGGAGCTGCCCCTGGAGGTTAACGTGGCGACCTCCAGCCCCGAGCTCCAGCCGGAGGACCAGCAGGAGGTCTCCCCAGCGGAGCTGCCCCTGGAGGTTAACGTGGCGACCTCCAGCCCCAAGCTCCAGCCGGAGGCCCAGCAGGAGGTCTCCCCAGCGGAGCTGCCCATGGAGGTTAACGTGGCGACCTCCAGCCCCGAGCTCCAGCCGGAGGCCCAGCAGGAGGTCTCCCCAGCAGAGCTGCTCCTGGAGGTTAACGAGGTGACCTCCAGCCCCGAGCTCCAGCCGGAGGCCCAGCAGGAGGTCTCCCCAGCGGAGCTGCTCCTGGAGGTTAACGAGGTGACCTCCAGCCCCGAGCTCCAGCCGGAGGCCCAGCAGGAGATCTCCACTGTGGACCTGCCCCTGGAGGTTAACGAGGCGACCTCCAGCCCCGAGCTCCAGCCGGAGACCCAGCAGGAGGTTTTCCCAGAGGAGCTGCTCTTGGAGGTTAACGTGGTGTCCTCCAGCCCCGAGCTCCAGCCGGAGGCCCAGCAGGAGATCTCCCCAGCAGAGCTGCTCCTGGAGGTTAACGAGGGGACCTCCAGCCCCGAGCTCCAGCCGGAGGCCCAGCAGGAGGTCTCCACAGTGGAGCTGCTCCTGGAGGTTAACGAGGTGGGCTCCAGTTGGAGGCCGAGCAGGAGATCTCTACAGTGGAGCTGCCCCTGGAGGTTAACGAGGCGACCTCCAGCCCCGAGCTCCAGCCGGAGACCCAGCAGGAGGTTTTACCAGCGGAGCTGCCCCTGGAGGTTAACGTGGCGACCTCCAGCCCCAAGCTCCAGCCGGAGGCCCAGCAGGAGGTCTCCACAGCAGAGCTGCTCCTGGAGGTTAACGTGGCTACCTCCAGCCCCGAGCTCCAGCCGGAGGCCCAGCAGGAGGTCTCCACAGTGGAGCTGCCCCTGGAGGTTAACGTGGCGACCTCCAGCCCCGAGCTCCAGCCAGAGACCCAGCAGGAGGTTTTCCCAGTGGAGCTGCTCTTGGAGGTTCACAAGGAGACCTCCACTCCTGTCCAGTTCCTGTCAGAGACCCAAGTGGGGTGCTCCGTTCCAGCCCAGTTCCTGTCGGAGACCCAAGTGGGGTGCTCCGTTCCAGCCCAGTTCTTGTCGGAGACCCAAGGGGGGTGCTCCACTCCAGTCTGGTTCTTGTCAGAGGTTCAAGAAGAAATCTCCTCTCCTCTCCTGTCCTGCTTATACCGGAGGTCCACAAGGAGACCTCCGCCCAAGCCATGTTCTTGTCAGAGGTTCAAGAAGAAACCTCCTCACCTGTCCTGCTTATACCGGAGGTCCACGAGGAGACCTCTGCCCAAGCCATGTTCTCGCCAGAGGTTCTAGAAGAGACCTCCACTCCTGTCCAGTCCATGTCAGAGGTCCACGGGATGACCTCCTCCGAAGCCAAGTCCATGTCAGAGGTCCATGGGATGACCTCCTCCGAAGCCAAGTTCATGTCAGAGGTCCACGGGATGACCTCCTCCGAAGCCAAGTCCATGTCAGAGGTCCACGTGATGACCTCCTTACCAAGTCCAAGTCTATGTCCAAGTCCAGATCTAGGTTTCTGTCATGACCCATACCTTAGTCCATGCCTCAGTTCAGACCCAGAGTCACATCCAGAATCTAGTCTAGTTCTCAGTCCAGGTCCCAGTCCTGTTTCCAGCTCTGTCTCCAGTCAGGTTTCGAATTTCATTTCTAGTTCTGTTGCCAGTTCTGTTCCCAGTCAAATTTTAGATTTTGTTGATGGTTCTGTTTGTAGCCAGGTTTCCAGTCCTATACACAATCCTGTTCCCTGTCCTGTTCCCTCCACCTCTGTCTCAACCTCTGTCTCCTGTCTGGTTTCTAGTTCCAGTTCCAGATCTGTTTCCAGCCTTGTTTCCATCCTTGTTTCCAGTCAGGTTTCTAACTTCATTTCCAGTTCTATTTCTAGCTTAGTTCTCAGTCCAGTTGCTAGTTTTGTTGCAAATCCACTTTCTAGTTCAGGTTCTAACTTTGTTTTCAGTTCAGTTTCCAGTTCAGTGTCCAGTCCAGTTCTCTGTCCATTCTCGAAGCCTGTTTCCAATTCTGTCTTGAAGCCTGTTTCCAATTCTGTCTCGAAGCCTGTTTCCAAGTCTGTTTCCCAATCTGTTTCCAAGTCTGTCTCCCAATCTGTTTCCAAGTCTGTCTCGAAGTCTGTTTCCCAATCTGTTTCCAAGTCTGTCTCAAAGTCTGTTTCCCAATCTGTTTCCAAGTCTGTTTCCCAATCTGTTTCCAAGTCTGTCTCGAAGTCTGTTTCCCAATCTGTTTCCAAGTCTGTCTCAAAGTCTGTCTCGAAGTCTGTTTCCAAGTCTGTTCCCCAATCTGTTTCCAAGTCTGTCTCTGATCCAGGTGCCAAATCTGACTCCAGTCCTGGTTCCAGGCCAAGCTTCAAGCTAGGCACCAAGCCAAGCTTCAAGTCAAGCTCCATGTCACGCACCAGGTCAAGCACAGCTACGAGCTCCAAGTCAAGCACCAGGTCAAACACAGCTACAAACTCCAAGTCAAGCACCAGGTCAAGCATCACTCCAAGCTCCAAGTCAAGCACCAGGTCAAGCATCACACCAAGTTCTCGACCCAGTTCTCGACCAAGTTCTCGACCAGGGCCAAAGGGACAACCCAACACGCTCTGCTCTGGTTTCGGGAAATTGAACTTCGCCAGCCTCAGGTCCTGGGGGGCAGATGTTCTAATCCTGCCCAGGGGCCCGGGTCCGCCAGAACAGGCAAAACTTTCGGCGCTTCGGGAGACGCGCCTTTGGGGGGCGGGGGGGGGCTCTGTTAGCTCTCCCACTCGCTGCTCCGCTATGGAGCAGCATATCTCGCCACGCTGCTACGGAGCAACGCCCTTCTGGATTCCACGGAGCGCATTCCAGCACGATTCATAAAGACTCTGCTTTTGTTTATGTTGCCATGTGCGTTTTTGTTTTTGTGTTGCGTCATATCTCTGCCCCCGTTTCCTCATTGGTTCTCCTTTCAATATGATTATCGTTTCCTGGTGTCGCTGATTTAATCTTGTTTCTGTTTGAATGAACTCTGCTACTTAAACCCCTGTCTGTGTCCGCTTCGTCACGGAGTATTGTATGTATTTGTAATAGTTTAAAGTAGTTTAGTAGCATGTTTCAAGCTCTTTGTTCGTGGTTCCCAGACCACCTCCTTGCTTCGCGTGTTTACTGCCTGTTTTTGGATTCCTGACTTTGGATTAATGCCTTTTGGTATTCTGCTTCATGTGATAAGTATAACCTCTGTGGATTATTGCCTCCTTTTTTGTTGGTCCTATCTTTTGAATAAACTTTTCATAATAAACTGACGTTTCCCCCGCGCATGCATCCTGACTCCCTCTTCCGTCCTACACCCGTTACGTAACAATACTGTATGCACGTTTTGTTTGTTTGTTTGTTTGTTTGTTTTTTGTAAAAATACATTTCTTGATTAGGAATTCATTGAAAACAATACTGATGTCAATGTATCATTAAAAAAAAAGTAACATTTGAAATTTGCATAAACATTTGAATTTGCATTAATTTTAAAGTCAATACACAAATGAGCACCCCCAAGAGATTCATAAAATGTGAGGAAACATATATGACAGTTTGAAGTTGAAATTTCATAATCTATCTATAAGGTTAGGTCTATCTATAAGATAGGTTAAGATCAGTGGATAACATTTGTGTGATAGGTTGATTATAAAAAAATATATATTTCTTTGATATAAGCTATGCTCACATCCTTTAGTCTGTGTGAACTTCATTCAAGCTGTTCAGCTTTCACATTTTTGTGTGTGCTTGGCTCTAACTCAACTATTCTGTTTCATAATTTATATTTTCTACTAAAACTAAAACATATATTTGAGGACTTCAGATAAGAATGAATACTGATCGACAGATACATTTTTGCCTGATTATTTAGTCTATGACTATCTTATTATCTGCATTGCTCCATATCTCATTATTGTTCTTGTATCCTTTGTAGATTTTGTTCAGTCATAGCTAAAGTTGTGTTTGGCGAGGGCAGCATTCTCACTCACAGCAAAAGGTCAAGATTAACTTAACACAACACAGCACTTCCATCAGTGGCTATAACTCAGTGTTCTACTTAGGTGACTCACTCATTTCCTAACAAAACACTAACGCATGGAGTTCCCCAGAGTGGTGGGGCCTTCCTTATAAGTCAATGTTAACTTTAAAGCTGTGTTGTTGCTAAGGGGTGATATTCAATGTGAGTGCCTTATATAGATCATACTGGCCACCAGCAAGAATGATTACAATAGTAACACCATTTCTGATAAACTGTACAGGAGAAGAGGAGTCATTCAGGAGTCAAGCCAACATTCCTCTTCCTCCTGAGAGGTTAAGTGTAACTTATTGGAAGATGATAATATGGCTATGGATATATGGATAATATTAAAAATGTCTGGGAAACAGGGGGTAGTTTGCAGAAGTTTTACTTGTTTTAGGGATGGTGGATCAAGGAAGCAAGATTTTACACATCCAGAGTCACACTGCAGGGTTGATTTACTGTACAAATACACAAAAGAGGATGCACATAAACAAAGTAAGAAAATTAATAGAGCAGAATAGGTGGATTTTTTTAGGATACAATACCAGTCCTTTGTGCTTAAGTATAAACTTTTTGCTGAATTTGGTCTTGTAAAAGAGTTGTTGTTTGTTTCGGGGGATCTCTCCCATCAGTCTCCTCTGCAGGAGGTGAAATGCATGTTCAATTCTTTAAGGTCTAATGATTGACCTGGCCAGTATAAAACCTTCCACTTTTTTCCACCTGATAAAGTCCTTTCTTGAGATGGCAGGGTGTTTTGGATCATTGTTTTGCTGCATGATAAAGTTCCTCCCGATTAGTTTGGATGCATTTCTCTGTAAATTGGCAGACAAAATGTTTCTGGGAACTTCTGAATTCATTCTGCTGCTACCATCATAAGTTACATAATCAATAAAGATTAGCCATGACACTACCTCCACCATATTTTACAGATGAGCTTGTATGTTTTGGATCATGAGCAGATCATTTCTTTCCCCATGATTTGGGCTTTCCATCACTTTAGTTAATCTTGGTTCCAGAACTTTTGTGGCTCATCTCTGTAATCCTTTACGAATTCTAATCTGGCTTTCCGAGTCTTACTGCTGATGAGTGGTTTGCATCTTGTGGTATGGCCTCTATATTTCTGCTCTCAAAGAAGAGAGAAGTCTTCTTCAAACAGTGGATTATGATACCTTCACCCCTGCCCTATGGAGGTTGTTGGTGATGTCATTGACTAGTTTTTGGGGCTTTTCTTCACTGCTGTCACAATGTTTCAGCTATTGTTGTTTTACTTGGTTGACCCATTTGGTGTCTGTCTGTACTCCAGTGGTTTCTTTCTTTTTCAGGACATTCTAAATTGTTGTATTGGCTATGCTCAATGTTTGTGCAATGTCTCTGATTGAATTTTCCTCTTTTCTCAGCTTCAAAATGGCTTGCTTTTCTCCCATAAACAGCTCTCTGATCTTTATGTTGGCTTATCCTTTTTAACAACAAATAGTCTTCACAGGTGAAACTGAAGGCTAAAACCAAGAGTAGATGTTCAGAGCTATTTATTGTTTAAACAATTAATCTAACAGGACACCTGGGTAACAAGAAACACCTATCAGCTCCAATATATTTATTCGCCTACCAGTTGTGTGGTCTGATACAAAATGTGCTATGTTCTATGTTGTTTAACACATCTAAATATAAATAACAGGAAATAACTGCTGACATTCGAAACTCTCTTCTCATATTCATCTTTTGATCACAAACCCAAATGTCTTCAGTCTACAGCAAAACAAAATGAATTGGCCTTGCCGTTCCAATATTTTCAGAGGGGACATATACACTACCTTCTCAAAACCTTGTCAGTGTCACTGTTGCATTGAGAATAATCTACCACCTAAATAACATTAACATCTTTCCATTAATAGGCAGAGTATGGGGGGCTGACAAACTGTGCACAGCAACAGATGGGCTTCAACCAGTACTGAGAAATTATACTTAAGTGAAAGTAGAGATAATGTGTCAAAATCTTTTTGCATTAAAAGTGGAACTATCCAGCCAAAAATGCAAAGTGGACTTTTCGCTGATTAAAATATTATGTGCAATAAAATACAGGAGCCATGACTAAACCCACAGAACCCAGACATTTGCTAGCACTTATTTATGGGATGCAGAGATCAGTGTTCTTGTTGGAGCTACATTGGAAGTAACAGTGGAGATGAGATGCAAGCTTTTTACAACCTCTCCTGACTTTCATAGGCTGCAGTGGGTTGCACAAGCCCAGTGCTCTCATTCCATACAGTTTGTCAGCCTAGAGGCTTTATTAAAAAGTCTTATATAAAACAAAATATTTAAGAACTTAGTTTTTTCATGCAGAATATTGTACATTTTCAAAACATAAGTAACTTTCATCTACAGTGCCCTCCACTAATATTGGCACCCTTGGTAAATATGAGCAACGGCGGCTGTGAAAAATTGTCTTTATTGTTTAAGTGTTTGATCTTTTGTTCAAAATATTCACAAAAATACTCTGCTCTCATGGATATCAAACAATTGCAAACACAACACAGGTTTATCCCCCCAAAAAATATATTTGTTAAATATAGGTGTGCAACAATTATTGGCACCCCTATGAATTCATATGAGAAAAATATATTTGAAGTATATTCCCACTGATATTTTTTTTAGTACACCTGGGTGACTAGGAACAGGAAATTGTTCAACCATGACTTCCTGTTTTACAGGAGTATAAATATGAGGTAACACATAGGCCAAATTCCCTTAGTCATTCATAACAATGGGTTAGACCAAGGAATATAGCTGTGATGGCTATAAGAAAATGGCACAAGCATTGAAAATGCCACTATCAGGGCAATAATTAAGAAGTTCCAACTGGAAGTGTTATGAATCAACCTGGAAGAGGACGTGTGTCTATATTGTCTCAATGTACTGTGAATGGATGGTTCGAGTGGCCAAAAAATCTCCAAGGATCACAGCTTGGGAATTGCAGAAGTTAGTTGCGTCTTGGGGTCAGAAAGTCTCCAAAACTACAATCCGAAGTCACCTACACCACCACAAGTTGTTTGGAAGAGTTTTAAGAAAAAAGCTTCTACTCTCATCCAAAAACAAGCTCAAGCTCAAGCTCAGTTTGCCAGACACTACTGGAACTTCAAATGGGATCGGGTTCTATGGTCAGATGAAACCAAAATAGAGCTTTTTGGTAATAAACACCAGAGGTGGTTTTGGTGCACACAGAGAGGTAGCCATATGGAAAAGTACCTCATGCCCACAGTTAAATATGGTGATGGCTCTTTAATGTTTTGTGGCTGTTTTTCTGCCAGAGGACCTGGACATTTTGTTAGGATACATGGCATCATGGACTCTATCAAATATCAACAGATATTAAATGAAAACCTGACTGCCTCTGCCAGAAAGCTTCAAATTTTATCTTGGCAAAGGGAGGTAACACAAAGTATCGACTAAAAGGGTACCAATAATTGTTGCACACCTATATTTAACAAAGTTTTTTTTTTTTTATAAACCTGTGTTTTGTTTGCAATTGTTTGATATCCATGAGAGCAGAGTATTTGTGATTTTTTTTAAACAAAAGATCAAAAGGTTAAACAATAAAGACAATTTTACACAGCCTTTTTTGCTCGTATACTGTTTACTACTATTTACATATACTACTCTATACTGTTTATCCACAGGATATTAGGAATCTCTATGTATGATTAAATCATCTCGTCATCAGAGAAACATGCGCATATCAAAATGTTTACTCTATCATCCACCAAGACAGCACCTTTTATAGCCATCTGTGCTCTACCAAATGAGCTCAGCTGAATGTGACTCAAGATGTTTGTAGATGACATTCTTAATTCATACTTAGAAAGGGATAAAGGTGTGTCCTGCACAAAGAAATCAGGCATTGTTTTGTTTATAGGAATATCCATGTCATTCTTGACCACTGATACTGACTTATATTGTGATCTTTTTTTAAATGAAAAATGGCATACCGGATATGCTGATAAGGGCTGAGGATAATTGCAGACATACAGAAGGTCAGGAGATGCTGTGCTCCTCTGACAGCTGAACAAATAATCAGTCAAATGCATTCCCAGAAAACAGGAAGGAGAGCATGAATTACAGTTCAATATGAATCATCTAAGACAAAATTAGAAATAACCACTCTTAGTGGCCCTTGTTGGCTGATCCTTAACATTTTCTAAATATGTTCGTTATTATGATTACTAGACACATAACACTCATCCTGTTCTACTCTTTGCCTGTCAGCTGCCCTTCATCCACTTCCATAGCAATGTACATCAGCCCTCACACAGGAACACATGTATGGCTATCAACAGATGTTGACCACTAAGCACCATTTAGCATTGCACTTCATGAGAGAACATATTAAACCATCATCTTACCAGTATAACTCCACTGAACTCATCATACCATACTAATTAAGTTATGTGTTTCACCAATGTTACCGTTGACATCAAGCTTCTAAATGTCAGATAAGGGTGGAGAGGCCTGTTCAAAAGGTTAAAGTAACACATTTTTGGAACAGGTCATACAACGTTATAACTCAAAGCATGTGATTTTAAACAGCTGTGTCAAAAAGTATGTAAAGTGGGCCCCACTTTCCTTCCTATGCATTTGAAAAGTTGCTCCAGTTCTTGCCAGAGGTCTGGTTTACATTAAGAAATTTGGCAGATTGCCCCTGTAGCATTTTGTATGGTCACAGGAGCTGTCATTTCCCACACCCTGGCCACCTTTTATCATGTCCTACAATACTCACAGACACAAATCCACACTCCTCCCATTTCCAAGCAGAATACAGGCTCCTGACCAGAGTCTGGAACATATGAGTGAACTGTCACTGGAGGTTTGGAGTGTGAGCAGTTTGGTTGCTAGGGTGGAGAACAGTGTGTTGCATGACATGTGTGCACTACGTCATGTATCTGGTGTTTTCTAGTGCGTGTGCCGAGTTGGAGCAGGGGCATTTGGGGAGGTCTCACAATCACACAAGCTGAATTTATTTTAATTTACATAGTGCCTTTCTCAAACTTAAGGTCTAGAGAAACTGCTTAGTTATCAACAAGAGAATGATACAACTGAGAAAAGGGAAGGGAATTGTAAACTTGTACCTAAAATCTTTTGCTGTAGTCACTAAAGGCCATGATGTTCATACTGAATATCCCTTCAACACTCTCAGTACTGTATGACTTTCTTCTACAGTTGTGGAAGAGTATTGATTTATAACCCCACTATCCGGCATCACCCAGAATAGGATAACTCCTCTGAGTGTGATTCCTCTCAAGGTTTCTTCTTCCTCATCTGAAGGAGTATTTCTTTGCCGCTATCACCTCCTGCTTGCTCATTAGTTCTGTTAAAAGCACTATATAAATACAATTTAATTTAATTGAGCTTGGTTTGTACACTACTGAAAGACCTGCAACTCAAGTCTAAATCTGAGGATTACAAGTGATCAGAAACTACTGGACCTCAACAAACAAGCAGGGGGTGTATGAGCATAATAGTTCACCATTTAAGGCTTTGTAGTTGAGAAGCAGGATTTTGTATTGAATATTGTAGGTGATGGCTAACCAGTGTGATCTAAAGCGCATGAGTCTGAATTGGATGTAATATTACTGTAATATTTCTATACACCAATATACAGTATATCAGTATATAATATAATAATAATGGTGTAATATATGGAACAATAGCAGCTGGATTTTGAATATATTGAAGTCTGACAATGTTCTGGCAAGAAGACCAGTAAAGGAATTTGTTAGAGCATCCTTAAAATTAAGCATAGGTCAAAGTTGTGCAATATTGCAGAGGTGAAAGAATGCAGTCTTGTCACCCAAAGAACACCATACCCACAGTGAAAATGGTGGTGGGAACATCATGCTATGGGGCTGCTTCTCTTCAGCTGGAACTAAGGCTCTAGTAAAAATAGAGGGAATCATGGATAGCTCCAAATACCAATCTATTTTAACATAAAGGCTGCAGGCCACTGTTAGGCAGCTGAAGATGAAGAATCATTTTACCTTCCAGCAGGATAATGACCTGAAGGACAAATCCAAGTCAACAAAGGAATGGCTTCAGAAAAAGAAGTTCAAAGTTTTGGAATGTCCCAGTCCCAGCCCAGATCAAAATCCTATTGAAAACCTGTGGAATGCAACCAGGTTTTTGTAGGTTTTTTCTTTTTCGTTTTTTCCTAAACCATTACTATTTGTTTGTCACCTGATTTTTATTTATTTATTTATTTATTTTACATTATTATCATTATAATTATACATTATTTTACATTAAAGGTTGACAAAGATCTTACACAATTTATCTTGGTTTAATTTTTTACAACCCAAAACATTTTAACAGGGGTGTGTAGACTTTTCATATACAGTATGTATACTATAAATTATAAAATCTTTTCTACAGAATCTAATAATTTAATGGTTGATCAGTGGTTGAACAGGGTAGCTTTGAGTCCCTCTGGTTTGTTTTTTGAATAGTAAAATGTTCCCATGCCTGGCTTTTGCCCTAATTGCTTCCTTATCTCATTTGTTGCACAGGCTACGCTGACTGTGTCAAAAATGAACCCTGGGAATAGTGAGAGAGAGGAAAGAATAGTTAGGTCACATTTGCTTATTTTTTTTTTAATGAACCACAAACTCACTCTCATGGCCACAAGTCCATTGACCATACATGTTGTGGCACCGAATTCCTGTGAAAAACTGAATTGTTCTTTTTATTTTGTGACTAAAGAACAAAAGGTGGGTAGAGGTCCAAAAATACAAAACCACAAACTTGCACAATGTAACAAATCCCACTGCAAAATACCTGAGGTAGGCAAAAAAAAGTAAACTAAGGGTATTTGGGAACAATGACTCAACTTACTAATGGCTCTTCAAATGAATAAATGCAACAGAGCAAGTTTTAAAAACATACAGTCCCCTCTGAAAGTCAAGATGGCAAGAAAAATTATTTTCTTTTTGCAATACATTGAAGACAAGGGTTTGAGATCAAAAGATAAATATGAGACAATAGATCAGAGTGTCAGCTTTCATTTCCTGATATTTACATGTAGATGTGTTAAACAACTTAGAAAATCGGCACCTTTCAACAGGTACCAAGTACAAAGGACTTTTGGTGGGAGACCAACCAGTTTTTAAGTGAGCAAATGTATTAGAACAGATACTTACTTTAATTTATTTTAAGACTAACACTCAATGTTTGGTTGCATATACCTTGCTTTCAGATCATGTCGGCAACCCACTGACATCACCAAACTGTAGCATTCTTCTTTTGTTATGCTTTTCCAGGCTTGTACTGCACCGTTTTTCAGTTGTTTGCTTTGGAGGGCTTCTCCATTCAGTCTGCTCTTCAGGAGGTGAAATGCATGCTCAATTGGGTTAAGGTCTGGTGATTGATTTGGCCAGTCTTAAACCTTCCACTGTTTTCCCCTGACAAAATCATTTGTTGTGTTGGCAGTGTGTTTTTGATCATTGTTTTGCTGCATGATGAAGTTCCCTCCAATTTGATTGAATGCATTTCTCTGTAAATTGGCAGACAGAATGTTTCCATAAACTTTTGAATTTATTCTGCTGCTACCATCATGAGTTAACATCATCAATAAAGATTAGTGAGCCTGTTCCAGAAGCAGTCATGCAAGCCCATGTCATGCCATGGTTAACTCCACCGTGGTTAACCAATGAGCTTGTAGGTTTTGGATCATGAGCAGATCCATTCTTTCTCCACACGTTGACCTTTCCACCACTTTGGTAGAGGTTAATCTTGATTCCAGAATTTTTGTGGCTCATCTCTGTATCTCTTTGCGAATTCCAATCTGGCCATCTGACTCTTACTGTTGAGTGTTTGCATCTTGTTTTATGGCTTCTATATTTCTGCTCTCAAGGCCTTCTTTGAACGATGGATTGTGATACCTTTACCCCTGCACTGTGTAGGTTGTTGATGTCATTGACTGTTGTTTTTGGGTTTGTCATTCTGTCTTTCTGTCATTAACTGATGTTGTTTTCCCTGGCCGACCTGTTTGATGTCTTGTTGTTAGTACACCATGTTTTTGAAGTAACTCAATAGAAATTAAATTCCAGTTACAGGTTAGCAGAACAAGTCAGTACATCAAATTTCAACTCAGTCCAGACTTTGGTTCCTGAAAAACAGTTGTCCCTGTCAACATCCATACCCCAAATGCTGCATACCTCCTTATATCGTTGGCCTGATGGTGCCTTTCAAGTTTCTTGTGGACACCTACAACCTGTCCTCAGTTACAACTGTTTTAGTAAATCAAGCACTGCCCTGCTTGAAAGCCCCTATTAACCAGCTGGTATGGGTGGAGTTAACCTTTGGTGAGATGAAAATAGTCCACCCCCTTTATATTGTTGGGTTTGATACAGAGCAGCTCCCCATTCGGTCGGGATTTGCTAAATAGGCTTGCACCTTTGATTGATTATCACAGCTATCAGTTATGGGCACAGGTCAGAACCCCATAGCCAATCAAAGAGATTAGCTTCAGTCAGAATCTATGTGAGGCAGTGGAGGTAGAGAGGACACCTGACACTGGACAGTCAGTAATGAAAAATTCCCACCTTACTGAGGAGGGAACTGATGTGATGGAAATGCAAGTTTGAGACCCCAGTTAGCAGATGCGTTAGCACTTGCTGCTTTTGACTCCATTCAGGAAATTACTGATTCCCTGTTAGAGAAACAGATTATATGCGAATGTAACTCCACCTACGATTCCCCAGTGTGGCCTGTCTTAAAACCAAGTGGAAAATTTGGTGTTTGACTGTTGATTACTGCCAGCTGAACAAACAGGTTCCCCTATCATGTTGGCCTATGATGCATCTTGATTAGAGTGGATGTAGAAAATGGGTTCTGGACAATCAAAGTAGACCCTGCAGAACAGTACGAGCTAGCATTATCTTTTGGATGTAGACAGTTCTCTTGGAACAGGTGTCCCTTCGGCTATTCAAACTCCCATGCAGATTTTAATATATTTCTATAAAGGCAATGAGTGATGCAGCTACAGTACTTTGCAAAAGTTTTAGGCACATGCAAAGAAATGTTGTAGAAAGATGCCTTCAAAATAATGAAATTAAATGTTTGTACATAAATACAAAAAAAATACCATAAAGAGCAGTAAACAGTATTAATTGAAACAAAGCCAATATTTGGTGTGACAAAAAAATAAATAAATAAAAATAGTGGTCTCCTTTACAATTTGCATCTTGCAGAACCAGCCAGAGTTCTTCTTGAGTCTTTGACTTTCACACTTGCTTCTTATTTTTGCAGCAAAACCCTGCAGCCTTCATTGTGTTTTTTGTGGTCTCTTACATAATATGCTGCTTTCTTTAATGACAAACAAACATTTTTCTGTAACATTTAATTTTGTGCTAGAAAAGTAATGTTTGGGAATCTAAAATGTTTTTTGTACAGACTTCATAATGTAGAAGTCAAATAATAAAATAAAAAATCTATAACAAAGTTTGTACTAAAAAAATAGGGTGCCTAAAACTATTGCACAGTACTGTACATGTGGAAACCGTATATATATTGATGAGATCCTTATGCAAAGTCAGACCTGGACAGATCATTTAGCAGAGATAAGACATGTCCTTACCCAGCACACCGAGGCAGGTGCTAAACTATCATTAGTCAAAGGACAGTGGTGCAGAACAAAAGTGGAAAATGTCGGACTGACTGTCAGTACTTGGTACTTCATACCTGTTGAACTAGTGGAGAATATCTTGAATCTGGCAATGCAAGGAACACTGCAAGTACACTTAGCTTACAGCCTGGGAAGTGCCATACCAAATCCATGTTAACTCAGAAGCTAAAAAAGTTGGTTTCCTGTTAAATCTTCCAATCATCGATACTAAGAACATATACAGGTTAAATGTCAGTGTTAAAGGTAAGATTTTGGTCTCAAGATATACACATAAAAATTAAGACACCCTCTCTAATAGCTTACCAGGATGAAAATCCTACAGCCAACTTGTAGATGTGTACAGTTGTCAAAGACATTCACTGGCTGTGACCCAGTAAACATTTTATAAGGGACCCCACTGAATGCCTGTGTGGCATAAGAACATTAACCACAAATGATAAATGCAATGCTGTTGCGATGGACAGGGAGGATGTAACCATCACCAAAATTGAAAGAGTAGGAAACAAGTAGCTGGTTAATACACCTGTGAGCAAAGCCATGATCACTTATGACTGCCATGATACAGCTACTCCAATACGCCTCCCTAATGAAACTATGCTAATTCAGGTCCCAGTAGGAGCAATTCTTCACATCATGCAGCAGTATACCATCTTGACACTGACAGGCATGATGTGGAGATTGAAATGATTGATGCCTTTAAGGAACACACACTAGAACTGGATAAATCACTCCTGAATCAAATCATGTTTGAGGGACCCAAGTTAGCAAAGATCAGCCTCCAGTTAGGTAGCCTCCAGGCTATATCTGTTGAGCCAAAACTTAAAAGTTATCATTAACCTGGGGATGGGATATCAGTGACATCCTATTGCTTATTCTCACACTAAGTGGTTGGATTACTGTGGGCCTCCTGGGATGGGTACCATATCAGCGAATACACAAACTGCAGGCTAGCCTGTCAGGGCAGGAAAGGGTATGACCCACTGAAGCTCTAGAGGTCAAATCTTCCACATGCAGATCACTGCTGTTCCTCTTTCAGTACATCACCCAAATCAACGACTTCAGGTCCTCAATCAGTCTGAGCAGGGGGGAGATGTAGTGAACAGCAATTGAGATGGCATTCCAGGGCCCAATTTATAACAGGGCTCCTCTCTAACTACCAGGGTAGAGAAAGGTTTGCCATATTGTCATTGGATCTTAGTGAACAAACATAAACAAATGCCTGGTATCATCAGATAAGCTGCTAAGACAACTGCCAGACACCTCTTACAGGGCAGGGAAGGAGACCCCCTTCACCCACATCAGCATGAGGAAGGACTTCTCATTGGACCACAAGTTGACCCCAACCACCAAACTCATTCCTAAAGTTTTTCCTAAAAAATCCTTAGGACCTCTGGATGCAGCAGTGGCTGAAACAAAGAAAGGCCACAAAGACCCATCCAAACCCATTCATACATATGTTTTGAATCCTTAAAGTTGACATAAACTGTGACACATCCACTTCACAGTCATGTAAAGAACAGTTTATGTTAATGGAAAATGATTGTTGACAACAGTTTATATGAGCTGACCTATTAACACATAAATGAATGCATGGGTGATCATTCAACCATTTCTTATCATGTTTGGATTCTTTGTGTTCAGCACAACGCCTATAATATTTTGAAAGAGGTTTGAAAAAGAAATAATGCAGAGGCAAAACTTTAAAGACACTTCTCCAACTGTGTACTTTACACTATGCAAATGAGTTCCACACTAGGGTGGGCTACACTGTGGCCACTTCTGGCATCAATAGCCAGTCATGTTGCTGGAATGGAAAGTTGCCAGATTACAATCTCCTCCTTAGCAGAAAGAGATAGAAAGGTAGATAGATCTCCCCGATCAGCACCTCCTGGTTCTGAGTTTCTAACCTGATGAGGAAAGAGACATTAACAGAAACGGCCATGCTGAATCTCTGACCTGACAAGGAGAGAAGCAATGGTACGATTAAAGTTAAGCTTTTGTGAGCGAAACCTTCCCTTCAAGGCTCCTTCAGCTGCGTGTTCCAGACTGTAAGAATCCCCACGTCGGCAGATATTGCCTGACCCACATGGTTCCCCAGTGACACAGCCCAGCCTGCAAAGGACCCTGAGACGACTTCCTCATCTGACCCAACTGCATGGTCCAGACTCTAATGACCTTCCTGGCATGATAGGAGTTCAGCATTCTCCAGCACAGCGTGGCAACGACTATTGGATCGTGACTCTGCACCTTTCCCACTGCACGCAAGCCACATCACCAGTCGAAGACGTCTCTGCCATCGGACTGATCACCTGAATTTGTGGAATGTAAATACAAACTCCATTTCCAGAAAAGTTGGGATTATGTCTAAAATGCAATAACAACAAAAAACTGTGATTTGTCAAGTTTCTTGAAATTTTAATGAACTGACAAAAGTACAAAGAAAAGATATTCAATGTTTTCACTGACCAACTTAATTGTATTTTGTAAATATAAGCAAATTTAGAATTTGATGCCTTCAACACACTCAAAAAAAATTGGGAGAGAGGCATGTTTACCACTGTGTTACATCACCCTTCCTTTTAATTACACTTTTTAATTGATTGGGAACTGAGGATACTAATTGTTGCAGTTTTGCAAATGGAATTATTGCACATTCTTGCTTGACACAAGACTTCAGCTGCTCAACAGTCCTTGGTCGCCATTGTCTGATTCTCCTCTTCATGGTGTGCCATAAGAGACAGATTTGGACTGATGGCAGGCCAGTCAAGCACTTTGTCTATAAAGCCACGCTGTTGTAGCACCTGTAGAATGAGGCCTGGCATTGTCCTGCTGAAATAACCATGGACTGAGAAAAGACGTTGCCTTGATGGCAGCATATGTCTCTCTGAAATCCCAATATACGCCTCTGCATCAGTGGTACCTTCACACCCATGTGGTTATATTTATTAAAGTAGCATGACGATTTCTCAGGCAATACCACCTGAGGGCTCAAAGGTCACGCACATTCAACAGTGGTTTCCGGCCTTGCCCTTTACGCAATGAGATTTCTCCGGATTCCTCTAATCTTTTCACAATATCATGCACTGTAGATGGTGAAAGACCTAAATTCTTTGCAATCTTGCATTGAGCAATGTTCTTTTTGAACTGACTGACAATTCTCTCAAAATGTTTGGCACAAAGTGGTGAGCCACGACCCATCCTTGCTTGCAAAGACTGAGCTTTTGGTGGATGCTCCTTTTATGCCCAATCCGGATACACTCCCCTGTTACCAATTAACCTGATCCTCCAAAAAAGGTGTTACTTTATATTCTTTAAACTTTTCAGTCTTATTTTGCCTCTGTCTCAACTTTTCTTTTGAGTGTGTTGAAGGCATCAAATTCTAAATTTGTTTATATTTACAAAATACAATTAAGTTTGTCAGTGAAAACACTAAATATATTTTCTTTTTACCTTTGTCAGTTAAAGTTTCAAGAGACTTGACAAATCAGATTTTTATTTTTATTGCATTTTAGAAAAAATCCCCACTTTTATGGAAATGGTGCTGGTAATATTGGATCATTTTTCCAAATAAATAAACAAGCAAGTATAATATTTTTGTCTCATTTGTTTAATTGGGTTCTCTTTGTGTACTTTTAGGACTTGTGTGAAAATCTGATGATGTTTTAGGTCATATTTATGCAGATATATAGAAAATTCTAAAGGGTTCACAAACTTTCAAGCACCACTGTAGAACACTAAAAAAAAAGTAGCAGTTGGGTCAGTCCATCTCAAGTGGTCTGAAAATTGTAAAGTTGGTTCCTTGACCGTTTTTCATTTTTCAAAAAAATTTTTTGAGTGATTATCTCTATGTATTGGCATTGCAAAACCACCCTTTTTTTTTTTTTTTTTTTTTTTTTACTTGGTTTTAGCATGACAGTCATCTTTGTGTCATGGCACACAACAAATTTTGGTTGTACAGCTGTTTACAGAAACCTCAAGATCTTGACTCAGGATGGTCCTAGTTCCTTGGAACAAAAACTGAGCTCTAGAGCACACTACAAGGTACATGAACATATGTAAACATTTAGCACATTCCTGTTGCTTAGACTTAAAACTTAAGTACAAATATAATGCTCAGGATTGCTCAGAGTTCCACTTTTAGGGTCAATTTATAATGGGAAGAGTCAAGTCTCAGTCCTTCTTTATTTTAGGAGGTACCTTGGTAAGTATAGTGTGCATGCAGAACATTTCAGGTTTGAGACTTCTCTCTTTTTTCTTTTTTTTAATGGGAGCGAGAAAGTGCAATTTTTTTAAAATTCCCATTACTTTTGGGTTGAATCTCTCTGATGGGGGACCAAATACGATCATGATATTTTCACAGAAATAAGTCCTCTGTAGTAGGCCTGAAAGCCATGGGAAGACCAAAAGTAAGTTCTCTCATTTTTTTTCTGTATATTTGATGATATTTTAACTATGACTGAGAAGTTACCTGTTACCTAAATTATTTCTTAAATGTTATTTGTTGTAATAATAAAATGTTGGTGGGGTATGGTGGCTTGGTGGTTAGCACATTTGCCTCACACCTACAGGGTCGAGGGTTTGTGCGTGTGTGTTCACACCATGTGTGTGCGGAGTTTGCACATTCTCCCCGTGCTTCGGGGGTTTCCTCCCGCAGTCCAAAGACATGCATTGTAGGCTGATTGGCATGTTCAAAAGTTTCCATAATGTGTGAATGTGTGTGTGATTGTGCCCTGCGATGGACTGGCACCCTGTCCAGGGTGTCCCCCGCCTGTCTCCCATGCTACCTGGGAAAGGCTCCAGGTGTTCCATGAACCAGGAAGGATAAGCAGTATAGAAAATGGATGGATAGACAAAATGTTGGTAAATCACTAGAATGTGCTCAGTGTCCTCATGCTATTAGCATATACTCCATGTGGTTATATTTCATGTATTTGCTAAAAACTAACAGTAGCAGTAACAGGAGTGAGTAGCGTCCTCTGGTTTACTGATGTGTGAATATTAGTCGGCATAATACTATTGAAGATTTTTACAGATGAAATTACTGAAGTTGTTGACATTTAAGATCAGGACAGGAAGCCAATCCACCACTAAGTGCTGCAGAAAAGCAGCAGCACTACCATGCTGGATGCAGTGCTGACCCAGAGAGGAGAGAGAAATATTTAGAGAAGGAATGTGATAAATACAGGAAGGACCTAGAGTCAGGCAGGAAGAAAACAATTAATGACCTCAGTGAGAGAGAAAAGCACAGACGTCGCAGAATGTGGAGGGAGACTTACCATAGGATCAAAGACAAAGAGGTTCTATAACACCTCATCACCCCACCATACAGCCCCCAGCTACAGTGTGTGCTAAAGTACAATGGTGACCTGTACCATTGCGTCATCACAGATACAAGTGAAACACACGTTGAGGTGCATTGTATGCAAAAGATTGGGGTCAACAGGTTTTGCTGGCCAGCCTGTGAAGACATTCTTTGGTACCTGTTTGAGGACATTGTGTATATCATCCCAACCCCAAGGCCAGTCACAGGTCATCACATAGAGATTGAGAAAGATGTCTGGGCCAAACCAGAGAATGCATCTTAGTAAAGGTCAGGCAAGTTGTTTTCATGAATTTAATTCAATTATAACTAACCACTATTGGATATAGTTTTTGCAGTTGAACCATTTAGTGTTTTGTAGACAAGCAAGAATATTTTCAAATTGATCTTACGTACTGGTAGTCAATGCAGAGATCTGAGGACTTACTTAATATCTTCAAGTTTTTGTTTTTGTCTTTCTTATCTTTTGTAGAAGAAGTTGGAGAGAACCCATACTATGCAGGAGCCAGAAACACCCACCCATGGCATGCTGCAGGGGAAGGAACGAGACACACCCACCACCCTCTCCATCTCCCCTCTCTCTGTCTCTCCCTCCCTCTCTCTTTCTTTCCCTCTCTCTCCCTCTTTCTCTCTCTCCCTCCTTCCCCCTCTCTCTCCTACTTTGTCTTTCCACCTCCTTTGCTGTGAAGAACTGCAAGCACATAGCAAATCCCTTCAACACAGAAATCTCTCTCTCTCACACACACACACACTTTTTTGAGGTTTGGAAATGGCTTTGCATTTTTTTTTTTTTTTTGTCACAAATATCAATTTCTTGAACACGTAAGCAACCATTTCTTTAAAATAAACACTTTCTTGAGGGGAGAACAGAATAATTAGTTGACATGTTTTTCAACATGCTTTTTAAATGACATGAGTTTTGGTAACAGGACTGAGAAAAATGCAACCATCTTCCAGATTTCCATCTTAGAAACCATGCAAAAAATGAAATAAAGTGACCTGAGATTCAGTGTTGAAAAAATATTTTTTTTAAAAAAAGAAAAAGAAAAAAAAAGAAGAAGTTTAATTGGGACGACACCCATCCGGTGGAATGGTCCATGTGTAATGCCATCACATGTCATGTAGCATAACAAAATTCTTAGATGCTTAGACACATCCACTCATCACAGAAAATGTTAACTTGTGGTTTTATCTTGTCAGTGTTTGTTACTTACACAATATAAACTATTATTTAAACTTCACATTAAGAAAACACACCAGCAAAACTTTTCAAATAACCGGAACATGCTAGAACATACGTAGGCCTGCTTAGTCACTTATTTTCCCTTCAACAATACTAAAACTACACTGAGTCTGAATGTCTGGTATTGTGAGTGGCTGTGTAGCAGAAGATTCAATTTTACACATTGCTTGCATGAGTCAGAATACAGGGAACAATTGTAGCAAAGCTGCATTAACTGTGGGTGCTATTGCTCAGCTATTCACCCTTCCTGTCTCTGTTTTAACATTGTGCTGCCCTCCCAAAGGCCGGAAAATCCAAAGGAACACTGATAACATTAGAATCGATGAATTTAGTAATACCAGAGAACTCAAAGGAAATACCATGGCATTATGAAGACAAAGAACTGAAATCGGAGTGATGGTACATTTGCTACATGTTATGAGGTATTCCTGAGTAATTGAATTGATCAAAACAGCAGTAAATACATTCAGAAGTGGTTCAGAGTGTACATCATTCAGCTGACAATCTACAATATGTATCACTACTATACATGACTCACATAATGAAAGTTGGGTCTATTTTTTCTGGTCCTGCTCAGTGATATTGAAGAAACTACACCTCTTAATCTATTGAGACATGCTGGAGGATATCCTGGCCATCCCATCCAGTCTCAATAGCATGTCAGTCATATGGCAAGGCACAAACATATAATTTTATTTTACATAATTCTCTTTTACACCCTTTGCCCCCTATTGCTATGACACATTCCTCCAAGGAATGTCAATGCTCTAAATACAATTACCAGTGACTGGAACAGATACTTAGTTTTTCCAAACGGTGCAATTACACTGCAAAACAAAGTACTGAATCGTTTCCTTATAAAATACACAAATAAATGCCATTAAAACATGTAGTGAGAAGCACTAGTAAAGATGAAGTTATTTGAGCTTGTAGTGTAGTGTGTAGTGTGTAAAAAACACTTGGAGTTACAGTACACAGATTCAAGTAGGCTAAGAAATGCGAACTTGGCTAAAACTTTACAGTAGGTAATATAAGAAATTAATTTTAACTTGAACTAAAGTCATTATCTTTGTTTAAAAAAGGCAGTTTTTTTTTTTACTTTCCATGTTTTATGTAATACAAGCAAATGGTGTCCTAATGTTAATGTTTGTTTGGTTTATTATTATTAATTATGAATTAATTGTCTTCAGTAATTAGAATGTAACTTTTAAATTCATCAACCCTGCTTTGTACCATTATAAGAGCTCTAAATAAGATTGTTTGCATATTTTAATGGATGAGTTTAAACAATAAAGTGAAACTGACTGACTGGCGTTTTACTGTGTATTGTGTTGTTTTTCAGTAGTTAAATGATTATGTGTAACAGTATTGCACATGGTAATTCATTACTAATGATTTAAATACTTGAATTATTAACACGTGTTGGCACATAAAGTATGCCAATGGAGAACATTTGTTACTAATTGCTAAATTACAGCCTTTTATAGGTTACTGCTGTCCATTTCTCCGTTTAGAGCTTGACTGGCTAAATAAAAACAACCCTGACCAAATGCTCCTAAGAAGAGACCTATAATAACTCATATAGACATTAACATTTTAGACAATGAGGTCCTGGAGTTAGTTGAGGTATATTAGGAAGGAGATCGCCAGGAAGAAGGTAAGGATTAGGTATTGGGAAGCTTAGTTAATAGTGAACACCTACTAACATCCTTACTGTAATTAATTAGTAGTTCTTAGTAGTTAATAGGAGCAAGAGAAGTGTAAATGAAGAATACTTGAATACACATGATTTAAAGCATATAGGCTACCTATATATGTGTGTATACAGCTCAGAGTGCAGCTGAAGAGGGAGAGAGAGAGAGAGATGTTAGACTTATTGTAACGGGCCTTTTCAACACACCCTACTCCTTGCATTAACTTTTGTTGTTGTTGTTTTTAATTCAATGACAAATACATCCATAACTGTTTTTTTTTTCCATTAGCCAATTTTACAAAATTCTTCTTCCTATCATGAGTCAGTACTTTTGAGTGGAGAATGAGATCTCACACAATTTCATGTGAAATTGTGAAACATGTTTTTTGTTTTTTGTTTTGTTAACTCATTTCCATGGTACCCTGCAGTGGATCTGATCTAAGTTTCCCCAATAGTGGGGTGAACTTCCCCTCTGCTTATGCATACACTACACTATCCATCTTTCCCATCTCCTTAAGATACATTTTTCCTCTTTCCACAAAATACATTCTGCAGCTTTTTTCATTCAGCAATTCTACCTCCTGTCTGCAGGACCCCACCCCTTCCACAGTGCTCCACGCTATTTCTCAAGACTTCCTACCCTTCATCACTTGTATTGTAAATGACTCCATGGCAGCTGGCTACGTACCTAAATCTTTTAAAGTAGTACTTATTAAAAAAATGATTCTTGTCATCTGTCAGACTAAAGGCAATATTAAACCTACCCTCTAAAATCCTTAAAAAATAAAAAATAAAAAATAAAAAAGGGGTTCATAGCTCAACAGCTAAGCACATACTTGCATAAGAATCATATACTTTAAATTGTTAAAGTAGTCAACTATCTAATATTGGCCTCTGATCAGGGTTGCATCTCTTTGCTTGTATTACTTGATCTCAGTGAAGCTTTTAATACCATAGATCACAATTTTCTTCTATATAGACCAACATTTTTTTGTTGTAATTTACCAGTCTGTCTCCAGTTATAAATGTATTCATTATATCCCTTGTCTCCATTTTTATGCCCCTTCTGAGATCTAGTGAAATTGTTTATTTAAAGCATTAAGTATGGTGATTTACAGATTGTCTGTGATTGTATCACAGAGCTCCACTATTCAGTGTTTGAGCCCAAAGACAAGCTGCAAGGATCGATGGTGATATTTGGTTAATGACTAAAAGTGAGCACACAGGGAGATGTTGTACTCACTCTGTGTTTTCAGAGAGTTAAAAGCCCAAGATGACTTCTGAGGCACTGGTCTGCAAGATCAGTCAAGAAGACACGTTTGCACAAAAATGTTCAGGAGTATGCATGCAATTGATACTAGAGATGAACCAAATAAAAATACAGCAGAAGTGGGATAAATATCCATCTATGACTGTAATATAATATAGTCTAATGACCAAGGTTTTTGTGACCTTGAACTCATACTGAAACAGAAAATTAGATGAAGCATTTAAGGTACACAGGATATTGCTGCCCTCTAGTGGCAAATCATAATAACAACTACAGTGGCCTCCACTAATATTGGCACCCTTGGTAAATAAGAGCAAAGAAGGCTGTGAAAAATTGTCTTTATTGTTTAACCTTTTGATCTTTTGTTTAAAAAAAAATCATAGGTGTGCAACAATTATTGGCACCCTTTTAGTAAATACTTTGTGTTACCCCCCTTTGCCAAGATAACAGCTCTGAGTCTTCTCCTATAATGCCTGATTAGGTTGGAGATACATGGCAGGGGATCTGAGACCATTCCTCCATACAGAATCTTTCCAGATACTTCCAATTTTGAGGTCCACGCTGGTGGACTCTCCTCTTCAGTTCACCCCACAGGTTTTCTATGGGTTTCAAGTCAGAGGACTGGGGTGGCCATGGCGGGACCTTGATTTTGTGGTCAGTAAGCCATTTTTGTGTTGATTCTGGTGTATGTTTTGGATCATTGTTCTGCTGGAAGATCCAACCATGGCCCATTTTAAGCTTTCTGGCAGAGGCAGTCATGTTTTCATTTAATATCTGTTGATATTTGATAGAGTCCATGATGCCATGTATCCTAACAAAATGTCCAGGGGCCTATACAATGAAGGTAGTTAAACAAACTCAGGGTTGCGGGATTAGTTTCGAGTTGAGAAAGCCGAAACAATCCAGTCAGGCTTTATTGGTACCATGACGCTGGTTATCAACTTTCTCTGTCAACTCAGGCTTTGATCTTTAAGCTATGATTAGTCCACAAGCACGTGCACATAAAAGCGTGACGTGGACACCAAACAGCCAATAGCGTTCAACATGAAAAAAAGCAGCATACTTCTGGTTGAAGAGCAAAAAATTATTATGCGGAAATATGAGGAATTTAAATCTACACTGACCGCAAACAGCAACACCATTGCGGCTGCCAAAGCTCAGGAACATTGCTGATTGCAGGAACATTGCTGAAATGAGCAAGTTTACTTTTATAGGTTCACAATGAGAATAAACAGATTGAAAACTTATAACCCCTACATATTTCATGTAATTTCACTTAATATATATCAATATCAATTTTTGAATTAAATATTTAAAACAAATATCAATTTGTGAAAATATATTAAGACAAGAATAATGCCACCACATGCAAATATGTACCACTCGCAAATAACCATACAGTCTGGGGTACAGTAAGAGCTTCGGTGTGTCAGATTATTAATGTACAGCTCAAGAAGTTAACAAAGGCATGAGATTCCATCTGGGGAAAATCGATATCTTCCATGCAAATAAGTATCAGGGAAAGCCAGGGGATTTTGTCTATCCATAAAAACTCGTTCTCTGCAAAGTGCTCTTCTTACAATTTGCGCTGAGAAGTTGAATTAGTTGCGTCACTTATATGTCACTTTGCTCACAGCTGATTGGTCCAAGTTGGGATTGAGTTCTCTTACCCAGAACATAACCTGCTCTGGAGCAGGTTAGCCATGTAGCGTAAGTTACTATGGCGATGAACACCGGTAAAAGCTGAACCACTTTCATGGTGCCTAAAACCCAGGGTTAGCACAAACTAAGCTGAAACTTACCCAGCTAGACATCTAAACCGGCTTCATGCTACAGGCCACAAGTCCTCTGGCAGAAAAACAGCCCCAAAACAATAAAGAGCCACCACCATATTTAACCATGGGCATGAGGTACTTTTCCATATGGTTACCTCTCTGTGTGCGCCAAAACCACCTCTGGTGTTTATTGCCAAAAAGCTCTATTTTGGTTTCATCTAACCTTAGAACCCGATCCCATTTGTAGTTCCAGTAGTGTCAGGCAAACTGAAGACACTTGAGTTTGTTTTTGGATGAGAGTAGAGGCTTTTTTTCTTGAAACTCTTCCAAACAACTTGTGGTGATGTAGGTGACTTTGAATTGTAGTTTTGGAGACGCAAGACGCAACTAACTTCTGCAATTCACCAGCTGTGATCCTTGGAGATTTTTTGGCCACTCAAACCACCCTCTTCACAGTGCATTGAGACAATATAGACAGATGTCCAATTCCAGGTTGATTCATAACATCTACAGTTGACTGGAACTTTTTAATTATTGCCCTGATGGTGGAAATGGGCATTTTCAATGCTTGTGCCATTTTCTTATAGCCACTTCCCATTTTGTGAAGCTCAACAACCTTTTGCCACACATCACAGCTATATTCCTTGGTCTTACCCATTGTTATGAATGACTAAGGGAATTTGGCCTATGTGTTATGTCATATTTATACCCCTGTGAAACAGGAAGTCATGGTTGAACAATTTCCTCTTCTTAGTCACCCAGGTGTACTGAAAAAATGTAAAATATCAATGGGAATATACTTCAAATATATTTTTCTCATACGAGTTCATAGGGGTGCCAATAATTGTTGCACACCTATATTTAACAAAGATCTTTTTTTGATAAACCTGTGTTGTGTTTGCAATTGTTTGATATTCATGAGAGCAGAGTATTTTTGTGAATTTTTTTTAAAAAAATATCAAAATGTTAAACAATAAAGACAATTTTTCACAGCCTTCTTTGCTTGTATTTACCAAGGGTGCCAAAATTAGTGGAGGGCACTGTGAAAATACACTGACAAAACTACATTGTATGTGATGAGCTCTGCAAATCGCATATGAAATAATCAATATTAAGTGGGACTGGTTCTATTATTTATGCCAAAAATAATTCATACCAAAATAGAGAGAGGTGGTTTGTATGTTTCATATACCTAATTGGTTTTGACGGGTCTAGGTCAAAGGTCAGCAATTAAGTGTCTGATGACAGATAGTTAACAGGTGTAGGTCAAAGGTTAATGGCAATAGTACTGTTCCCACACCCACACATATTTAACATCCATCTGTTTAAATTAATAAAACCCCAAGAATATTATGTCTATGTCAAAGGTTAATGGCGATAGGACTGCTTACACACAGACACCCCACAGATGTTAAAAAAAGTGAATTCTAGTACCACACCCACCAACTGAAAATATTAAGTCTATCAAGAATATTATGTCAAAGGTTAATGGCAATAGGACTGTAACCACCTGGATTTACTAGAGCCATATCACCCTGCAGTTCTCACCTGGTTGCCTGCTGAAGCTAAGCAGGGTTGAGCCTGACCAGTACCTGGATGAGAGACCTCCTGGGGAAAACTAAGGTTGCTGCTAGAAGTGGTATTAGGGAGGCCAGCAGGTAGTACTCTCCCTGTGGTCTGTGTGGGTCTTAATACCCCAGCATAGTGATGGGGACACTATACTATAAAAGGAGCACAGTCTTTATGAGACTTTAAACCGAGGTCCTGACTCTCTGTGGTCATTAAAAATCCCAGGACACTTCTCGTAAAGAGTAGGGGTATAACCCCGATGCCCTGGTGAAATTCCCCCATTGGCCCTTATCTATCATGGCCCTCTAATAATCTCCATCCCTGAATTGGCTACATCACCCTTCTCTCCTCTCCACCAGTGTATGGTTGCCGTTGCATCATCCAGGTGGATGCTACACACTGGCGGTGGTTGAGGAGATTTTCCCCCATATAATGTAAAGCACTTTGAGTGTCTAGAAAAGTGCTATATAAATCTAAGGAATTATTATAATTATTATTATTTAAAAAAAAAAAAACATGTAAATGATAAATAAACTGTTCCCAATAGCACACCCAACACACACACACATCCACATCCACTCAGCCTCCCACCCACACAAACACACATGCTACCACTTAAAATATTACATCCATCAAGGACATTATGTCTATGTCAAAGTTTAATGGTGATAGGATTGAAAATGTTAATGTGGTTAGAATGATATCCACACATACACCGCAGCCGCCTGCTTGGAAGTCCAGTGCCATCGCCCGGCGTCGGACCAGAGTGTTTTTTTTTTTCTCTCTCTCTCCTATCTTTCTCTCTGGCTCGCTCTCCAGCTTGCTTCTTCTCTCTCCCCTCTTCCTCCTCCTCGTCTCTCCTCTCGCTCGCAGGTAAAGTGGCAGCACCGCCCTCCTGAAAGGGTGGGAGGGGGTGTACGTCAGGCCAGAGGCCTGACTCTGGCGGCAGCGGAGGAGTGTGGCGAGGAGGAGGGAGTGGCCAGGCTGTGAGGACGCACACCCGGCAGTGATTTGTCTAATCAGTGGAAGAGAGAGATAAAAAAGGAGCGGTTGGAAGCGCGGGGGAGAGAGGGAGAGAGACGCACGTGTATTTTGTGTTCCGCTTGTGTGTTTTATGTTCTGTTTATTTATTTATTTTTTATTTATTATTAAACTTTGCATTTATGTTCAGCTGGTACCCGCCTCCTCCTTGCCCGACTTTAAATTGTTACAGCTCTCCTTCAAAATTTGAGACCATGGACTTCTCAGCAGGTAATAATGATGTATTTTTAAAATTTTTAAATCATTCCATTTTAATTGTATTCAAATGTTTGTAAATTTTACATTTTGATGTTAACCTTTACAATATTTTAACATATGAAATATTCAGAACGTTTCTGATTTCAATAGAGATGTTCCTTCTACTTATCCGGTCATTTATGTATTCTGGTATAGGTCTATATCTATAAGTTTAGTTTTCAATAAATTTTTATTATAGAGCAAGGCCCGAACTATGCTCATCTGATTGTAGTGTCTTGGAAATTGTAACAAACGAACGCAAACCTACTAGGGGATTCAATTTGACTCTTAGAACTGTGTACTGAGCTAAAGGTAACTGGTAACCCTGAGGTAACTGGTAACCCTGAGGTAACTGGTATGTTAATAGAAGAATATTTTATTTGTTTACTGATTCTTTTAGACAACGACGTTGTGATTATTTCTGATGACGAGTTTCCTGAAATGTCCACACAATGCCAATTGAATACAAGATATTGTAAAGTCTTTCATTTATTGTATGCCTTTATATCTTTTGTTTCATATTCAGCAGTTGAGGACAACCTGACAATCAATGATGATGATTCAAATGCTTCAGGTGAGATATTATGCATGTTTTGCCTTCTATTTCATTCTATTGTCACCATCCATTCAGTGCAAAAAGCTCTCTCTCACATTTTCTGTGATTTCTGTTCTCTTTTAGATGTGAGTGATGAAGGACAAGAGGAGGACATTCAAGAAGAAAATAATGTGAATAAAACTAGTGGAGATCAACATCGCATTGAATTTATTCCTCCACCTAAAGACTGCTTTATTGGAAAGCTTTGGACGTCTTGATAATACAATTCAAAACGGTCTAGGTAGGGAATATGTTCTATCATTGTACAGTACAGCCGTGGCCAAAAGTTTTGAGAATGACACAAATATTAATTTTTACAAATTCTGCTGCCTCAGTTTTTATGATGGCAATTTGCATATACTCCAGAATGTTATGAAGAGTGATCAGATGAATTGCAATTAATTTCAAAGTCCCTCTTTGCCATGAAAATGAACTTAATCCCAAAAAAACATGTCCACTGCATTTCAGCCCTTCCACAAAAGGACCAGCTGACATCATGTCAGTGATTCTCTGGTTAACACAGGTGAGAGTGTTAATGAGGACAAGGCTGGAGATCACTCTGTCATGCTGATTGAGTTAGAATAACAGACTGGAAGCTTTAAAAGGAGGGAGGTGCTTGAAATTATTGTTCTTCCTCTGTTAACTATGGTTACCTGCAAGGAAACGCGTGCAGCCATCATTGCTTTGCACAAAAAGGGATTCACAGACGAGGATATTGCTGCTAGTAAGATTGCACCTAAATCAACCATTTATTGGATCATCAAGACCTTCAAGGAGAGAGGTTCAACTGTTGTGAAGAAGGCTTCAGGGCGCCCAAGAAAGTCCAGCAAGCGCCAGGACCGTCTCCTAAAGTTGATTCAGCTGTGGGATCGGGGCACCATCAGTGCAGAGTTTGCTCAGGAATGGCAGCAGGCAGGTGTGAGTGTGTCTGCACGCACAGTAAGGCGAAGACTTTTGGAGGATGGCCTGGTGTCAAGAAGGGCAGCAAAGAAGCCACTTCTCTCCAGGAAAAACATCACGGACAGACTGCTATTCTGCAAAAAGTACAGGGATTGGACTGCTGAGGACTGGGGTAATGTCATTTTCTCTGATGAATCCCCTTTCCGATTGTTTGGGGCATCTGGAAAAAAGCTTGTCTGGAGAAGAAAAGGTGAGCGCTACCATCAGTCCTGTGTCATGCCAACAGTAAAGCATCCTGAGACCACTCATGTGTGGGGTTGCTTCTCAGCCAAGGGAGTGGGCTCACTCACAATTTTGCCTAAGAACACAGCCATGAATAAAGAATGGTACAAAAACATCCTCAGACAGCAACTTCTCCCAACCATGCAAGAACAGTTTGGTGACGAACAATGCCTTTTCCAGCATGAAAAATTCTGCCACAAGGCAAAAGTGATAACGAAGTGGCTCTGGGAACAAAACATCGACATTTTGGGTCCATGGCCAGGAAACTCCCCAGACCTTAATCCCATTGAGAATTTGTGGTCAATCCTCAAGAGGTGGGTGGACAAACAAAAACCCACAAACTCTGACAAACTCCAAGCATTGATTATGCAAGAATGGGCTGCCATCAGTCAGGATGTGGCCCAGAAGTTGATTGACAGCATGCCAGGGCGAATTGCAGAGGTCTTGAAAAAGAAGGGTCAACACTGCAAATATTGACTCTTTGCATAAACTTCATGTAATTGTCAATAAAAGCCATTGACACTTATGAAATGCTTGTGATTATACTTCAATAACAGTTAGTAACATCTGACAAAAAGATCTAAAATCACTGAAGCAGTAGACTTTGTGAAAATTAATATTTGTGTCATTCTCAAAACTTTTGGCCACGGCTGTACCCTCAAATCCTTGAATAGGTGTGACAAAGCGAACATAAATTTGATAAGAAAATTCTACGAAAGACAGTTACAGATGCTAAAAAAAATTTGAACTGAAAATACTCCATCAACCCACGATTTCTGCTATGGTGGAAACCAAACTTCTTCAAATAGTCTGTTACATCATGATCTGTACACAACCCTGAACCTTTTTATCTGTGATTTGTTTCTCAAATGAAACCCCTTATTTGGTTATGTGAGGTGATGAGTTGATTGGTTTGATCCGGATATTTCACTCGATTGTTCTCCAGCTCTGTCAGTGATTTCAAATTGACAACTTCAGAATTGATTTAATTTAAAGTAATGCATTTAGCTGTCATAGTTGTTTTTCCTTTTATAGTTTTATAAGCACAGGTTTTAGGGCCTGCACTTATGAATTCTGCGATATGATCATCTAGTTCGCTGGTAAGACCACCCAAGCAATCGCTTAAATGTATCCAATCACCTTCCTTACTTTTAAAAATGACAGTCAGTGTTGGTGTACAAACGAGTATCTGTATCGACTTTTTCACCAGAGTTTGCACTTCCACTTACAGCACACTTTTTTATGGTTAAAATGGTTCTCTGGTATCACACAATTGCATTGACTGCAGTAGAAACCTGATTCACACACAGAATATTCACCTTCACTCGACTGAAGCTTTACTTTATGCCTGTCAAAACAGTAATGTGATCTACATAATCTCTGACAATCTGGACACCTAGTTACATTTTTAGGGTGTTTGTGACAATCAGGATTGCAACAAACTAAATTCGCATTTGTTTCCATGAAACTTCAAAACTACAAAGCTTGATCCTAAAAGACCAGTGATAATTTTAACCCAATAATAGTGGTTGTCATGGAAGAAGAAGTAAATAGTTTTTTTCATGGGGAGTCTTGCTAGTTTGAAAGAAAGAGTATCCATTTTTGTTGGCGGAACAGTAAGATTTTACAGTTCAAATATCTCTCAAATCTCAATATATCAACAAAGGCAAAACACATGGTCTCTGTTGTGGGAAATGTATAGATATCACATTTTTTTCCTGAATGGCTTCTGAACTAAAAATATTACCTATTTTCCTTCTAGCTGCACCACCCCATGTTGGTTGGACAATTTGGATAAGTATTTCAAGGGTATTGTCCGTAAAAATTTCACGTTTACTCTGAATGGCATTTTGAAGCATGGTCAGAAAAGATTGCAAATCGATGGCGCCATTGACTAATTGAATGTGCGATGAAGCATTGAGCGTTTTGGATATTAGGAGATGGCATGTTTTCCTAATCGATATCTGCTTGCGCATTTTGGTTATTAGGAGACAAAATATTTTCCATTTGAACATTAGGGATTGGAGGCTCGTGCTCATCATTTCCCGAATTTTGTGGAATAATGGCAGGGGGTTCAATTAAGTTAACCAGACTGTCATTTAACCTCATAAGACTTTGATTAAGATCATAAAACAAATCTTGAGAAGATAATGATCTATGAGTGATTTCTGGAGTTGAGACGATATTGAAGTTGTGTTTCAGGAGATAATGCCAAACTTTTGTTCAGCTGATTCACTGCATCTATCAAAACGGGATTTAACGCCTGTATAGAATGCCTGCACCCACGCTGCTGTTACCCTCTCAGTACCGAGCTCGGGAAGAAGTCACACAGAAACAGAGTTCAGTGAAAGCTTCTTAGTTTAATGCTGAAATATCATTAAATCTCAATATCATTGCTTGACTTAATTAGGAATAGGGAGCTTATTGCATCAGAACTGGGATAGGGACTTCTGTGTACTCAGATAAGAAGATGTACAGGCTATCAGAGAGAGAGAGAGAGAGAGCGAGAGAACAGACAGAGAGCATGCCTCTCAGTGATGTGGAACTTATTATTTCCCTCTTAGGTCACAACGGGAACTGCACATGCTGTCTACCCCAAGTCATCCATTTCCTTAAATGACCGTCACCTCTACGGCCATGCATTTGCAAAGAGTTGGGACAACATAAAGGGCATAGCAGAGTGTTAGGTAAGTGTGTCCTGTTTTCAGGTGCAAAGGTCAATTGATGACTAGTATGGGTGCTAAACAGTTGTAGCAAAGGAGTAAAGCTTTGACAGAGTAAAAGATATAGTTCATGTGTGTGTTTCTAATACAAAATAATATTATGTGTGTGTGTAAAGGTGAGATGAGAAGAGGCCCCCTAAGGGCTACTTGATAGCAGTACTGGCTCTTGTCACGGATGGGCAGCGCTTGATACGGCTGGCATGAATCCACTGGGGTTGTGAATCCATTAAGACAGCAGTATGGGTAACTGCCCTCATGTAGGAGGGCCAAAGGCTGCTTCCCCAACCTTTCGTGGATTCAGACTTTTCATGAGAACTGAGTCACCTGGAAGGAAAGGGTGAGTCAGCTGTTCTGTGGGTAAAGGGTGAGAAGTAGAAACATCACCATGCATGCTACAGTTGCAATCAAAATTATTCAATGCCCATTGCAAATCAGGTTTATTGTCAAAATTTACAGACTTTTAGAAGTCATTATAAGTTGCATTTTCAGTTGAATTTGGGGAAACCACTTAAAGCATTCTTTGTGTTGAGCTATTCCAATTGCTTTTGTTTGATTTGTTCATTGCAAACAGCTGAAAGTCTGTAAACTTTGACAATAAACCTGATTTGCAATGGGGGTTGGATAATTTTGATTGCAACTGTAGTTAATTTTACAATGAGAACCTGAGTATAGTCGCCGACAATCACGTCCAGATCCCCTGTAAAACAAACACCTGGGTTACCCTTTGTCCATGGAGTGGGAAATGCTCTGCCCATAATGATCTCAAAAGGAGACAATTTTGTTGTCTGATAAGGTGTCATATGAATTTTGCATAGGACACCAGGCAAAAGGTCAATCCAATTGCTGGAGGGATTCTCTAGTAGCGCCTTAGTGAGGCGGTTCTTGATGGTACGATTCTTTCTTTCCATGATCCCTGAACTTTGGGGATGATATGGGACGTGCAAATGCCAATCAATGTTCAGATATTTGCAAAGTTTCTGTTAGCTTAGAAACAAAGGGTGTTCCATTATCGCTATCAATAACCTGAGGGATACCATAGTGCGGGATTATTTCTTTGGCTAGATTTTAAACAACGGTTTTGGCATTTTCTTTTGAGCATGGGAACGCTTCTACCCATTTGGAGAATTTGTCCAGGATAACCTCTGGCAGTTGGCATGTGTGTGAAGTCAATTTGCAATACCTGAAAGGGGCCACTAGGTGGTGGTAATGCATCATGTTTGGCAGTTTTTCCTTATACATTTACTCTGGCACAGGTCAGACATGCGTCGAGAAGTAATTTAACAATTTTGTGAGTGTCTCGAATACAAAACCTTGATGTTATAGCCGAGACCACCCCTCTTCTTGCGGCATGAGAAACCCAGTGAAAATGACACACGAGAAATGCAAGGACGGATGATGAGCAAGGCGACCATCAGGGCAGCATACTAAACCGTCAGTGTGTGAGGGAGAGCAGCCTTCCGAGGACCAAAACATAAGGTAGTCTAGAGAGGCCTGCGTTTGTTAAAAAGCAACATCAATGTCAGGAGGAGTTAAAGAATGAGAAAACGTGAAAAATAGAGACATTATGCTGCACAAAGGGGCTGGGCGAGCGTTTGCCTTTGCTGATGAGAAAACCCAGATAACACACCGTGGTGAGGCAGAACTGGAGCTTTGAGAGCGAAACCTTGAACCCACATTGTGCTAGGTGTGTCAGGAGTTTGAAAGAGCCTATTTTGCAAAGTTCATGTCCATCTGCCGACAGCAATATATCATCCGCTTATTGTAAGAGGGCGCACCCTTCTGGGAGAACCAGTGAAGAGAGAGCTGCGTGCATGGTGGCAGAGAACAAGGCCGGATAATCAATGAATCCCCGAGGAAGGCGGGTCCAGGTGTATTGTTGCTTCTTAAATGTAAAGGCAAAAATAGGCTGTATCTGCTCGCTCACTGGGACACTGAAAAGGCACTACAGAGATCAATAACTGTAAAATGGTCATGGTTGCAAGGAATAGCAGATAAAATTTCCCAGGCCTTTTTTGTTTGCCTTTATGATGAAGATTGTGAGTTAGAGCTGAAACGAGCATGGGTTTAGCGTTGCTTTTATCACCATCAGCGAAAGTGCCTGCAGATTCCAGTTTGCACATGTGTTTGATGAAATCCGTCACAGACGTATCATTAAGTTTCTGAGTGGTCACACGAATGAGCTGAGCAATATTTGGGTGCATATTATTCAGGCAGGTGTTAATGAACAAAACAGTTCAGTGAAAGCTTCTTAGTTTAATGCTGAAATTATCAGAGTAAATATACAGAAAAGGGGAACGAGATAGATCATTGCTTGACTTAACTAGGAACAGAGAGCTTATTGTGTCAGGACAGGGACTTCTGTGTACTTGGATAAGAATACATACAGGCTATGAGAGAGAGAGAGAGAGCGAGAGCGAGCATGCCTCACAGTGATGTGGAACTTATCAGTATTGCTCAGGACTGATGTTCTTATTTTCATTCAAATGGTTGACTGCTTCAATTAAATCGGTTTAATTGTACAGAATTATAATGTTAATTTAGGCTATTCTGTAATCTTAACAGACTTTGATTGAGATCATAGAATGTTATGTTGTGTCACCAGTGTCTTTGTTACATTGTAATTGGGGACTCTGACTAGGGCTCTGACTAATGAACTGGTGTGACAGAATTAAACTTTCATTCAGCTAGTTGACTGCATGAGATAAATATGGGTTCAGGGTTGTGTACGGATCATGATGTAACAGACTATTTGAAGAACTCTGGTTTTCACCATAGCAGAAATCGTGGTGTGATGTTGGAGTATTTTCAGTTCAAATTTTTTTAGTGTCTGTAACTGAAATGTAAATCGGGTGTTTCTGTGCCATATCTTTCGTACAATTTTCTTACCAAATTTATGTTCGCTGTGACACACCTATTCAAGGATTTGAGGGTACTGTACAATGATGGAACATATATTTCCTACCGTTCCCGGCCGTTCTGAATTGTATTATCAAGATGTTCAAATCTTTCCAATAAAGCAGTCTTTTGGTGGAAGAATTAATTCAATGTGATGTCGATCTCCTCTAGTTCATTATTTTCTTCTTCTTGAATGTCCTCCTCTTGTTCTTGTTCAGCATCACTCACACCTAAAAGAGAACAGAATTCACGGAAAATTTGAGAGCGCTTTTTTGCACTGAACAGATGGTGAAAATAGAATGAAATACAAGGCAAAATATACATATCATCTCACCTGGAGCACTTGAAACTTCATCACTGATAGTCAGGGTGTCGTCAACTTCTGAATATGAAACAAACAAAATATAAATGCATACGATAAATGAAAGACTTTACAGTATGAAATATTCATACTTATGTTCTGACTTGCATGTAGTTTACATGTAGTTCTGGGCTGCGGTACTATTGGTCTTTGGATAGATTGATTATGTTCCAGTGATCTTGGATTCAAGAAACTTGTCGTCAGAATGTCACTGTCTAAAAGAATCAGTACACAAATAAAATATTCTCTTAGTAACTTACCAGTTACCTTTTAGATCACTACACAGTTCCAAGAGTCAAACAGAAATTACCTAGTAGGTATGCATTTGTTTGTTACAATTTCCTAGACACTAGAATCAGAAGAACATAGTTCGTTCTTGCTCTGTAATAAATATGTTAAAATTTGTATAGGTTAACATCAAAATGTAATATTTACAAACATTCAAATACAATTAAAATGGAATGATTTTAACATTTTTAAAATACATCATCTTAAAAGTCCATGCTGAGAAGTCCACGGTCACGTTAAGTTTTGAAGGAGAGCTTGGAAGTTCTTTAACACTTGTCTCTTGTCAAATTTCCAGAATGCGAAACTTCTGGGAGTGTTAGCCTTTTATAGGGAGTTTGCACCATATTGTTTTTTGGGGACAGCCCTTTATTCATTTAACATCTGTTGTATGCATGTGGATATCATATCATCACACATATTCTTTACATATATGTCTTTAACATCAATTACATTTTCAATGGAATCCTATCGCCATTAACCTTTGACATAGACATGATATTCTTGATGGACTTAATACAACCCCAATTCCAAAAAAGTTGGGACACTGTGTAAAATGTAAATAAAAACAGAATGCAATGATTTGCAAATCTCATAAACCTATATTTCATTCACAATAGAACACAGAAAACGTATCAAATGTTTAAACTGAGGAAATGTACCATTTTAAGGAAAAAATTAAGTAATTTTGAATTTGATGGCAGCAAAACGTCTCTTTAAAAAAAAAGTTGGGATAGGGCCATGTTTACCACTGTGTAGCATCTTCTTTTAACAACAGTCCATATGCATTTGGGAACTGAGGAGACCAGTTGCTGGAGTTTGGGGAGAGGAAGGTTGTCCCATTTGTGTCTGATACAGGATTCTAGCAGCTTAACAGTCCTGGATCTTCTTTGTCGTATTTTTTCTTTCATGATGTGCCAAATGTTTTCAATTGGTGAAAGGTCTGGACTGCAGGCAGGCCAGTTCAGCACCCGGACTCTTCTACTATAAAGCCATGCTGTTGTAATAGATGCAGTATGTGGTTTAGCATTGTCTTGCTGAAATATGCAAGGCCTTCCTTGAAAAAGACGTTGTCTGAATTGAAGCATGTTGTTCTAAAACCTGTATATACCTTTCAGCATTGATGGTGCCTTTCCAGATGTGCAAGCTGCCCATTCCATAGTCACTAGTGCACCCCCATACCATCACAGATGCAGGCTTTTGAACTGAGCGCTGATAAAAAGCTGGATGCTCCCTCTCCTCTTTAGTCCAGAGGAGGTGGAATCTATGGTTTCCAAAAAGAATTTCACATTTTGATTCGTCTGACCACAGAACAGTGTTCCCACTTTGCCTCAGTCCATTTTAAATGAGCTTCCATTACATGATGATTCCATTACAGAAGCATGCCTGTTTTTAGTACCGTGCCGCCTGAAGGCCCAAAGATCATGGGCATGCAATATTGATTTTCGCCCTTGTCTCTTGCGCACAGAGATTTCTCCAGATCTTTTGATGATGTTATGTACTGTAGATGATGGGATGTATGTTGATGAACATTATTCTGAAATGTACTGTACTTCTGAGAGACTCTGTTTTTCTAAGATACTCTTTTTATACCCAATCATTACTTGCAAAATGTTCCTCCAGCTGTTTCTTTTTAGTAACACTTACTTTTACAGCCTTTTGTTGCCCCATCCCAACTTCTCTGAGATGTGTTGCGGCCATCAAATGAAAAATTACCTTATTTTTTTCTTAAAATGGTACATTTCCTCAGTTTAAACATTTGATATGTTCTATTCTGAATAACATATGAGTTTATGATATTTGCAAATCATTGCATTCGGTTTTTATTTTACACAACTTTTTTGGAATTGGGGTTGTATGTGTGTTTGTGTTGTATGTGGATGTGTGGGTGTGGGAACAGTACTATCATTTACACATTTTTTTTTTTTTGTGTAAGCAGTCCTATCACCATTAACCTTTGACACAGACATAATATTCTTGGGGTCTTATTAATTTAAACAGATGGAAGTTATATATGTGTGGGTGTGGGAACAGTACTATCGCCATTAACCTGTGACCGACACCTGTTAACATCTGTCATCAGACACTTAATTGATGACCTCTGACCTAGACCTGTCAAAACCAATTAGTCATATGAAACATACAAACCACCTCAAACAAAATGTATGAAAGGGACTGTACTGAGAATAATGGATGAACAACAAATTTTAAATTAATTTTACTTTATTTGTCACATTTTCATATAAAATGGGTATTTTTCCTGTTCCTCAGGCAACAGTTAGTGTCTTGCAGCTATTAACTCCAACCTCATTCAGTTTATTTTATCAAGGATCTTTAGAACATGTCAGCAGACATACATGCTGTCGCTCTCGCACTCTCTCTCTAACACACACACACACACACACACACACACACGCACGCGTACGTTTAGTGCAGTGGTCCCAAAACTGAGCAAGTCAAAAAGAAAGGAAGCAAGAATAACATGAACATAAAGGGAACTTAAAATGAAATCTTTCCACATCTTCAAACATAAATGGCGTTTCCTCTCTGGGCCAGGTTTGAGACCACTTGTGTAGTTAATTCTACATTAAGACAACAGATAAAGCTGGGAAAAAAACAAAAAAAAAACAACAACAAAAAACAAGCACATACCAGACTGACCCCCCCCACCCCCCCAGTGCACTGTGGTTTGGTCTATAGCAGTTAACCACTTCACACCTTCAGTGTAATTCATCAATTTCAGGGCTATAATTCTGCTACAAAAAGGAATCGCACAAGTGTGTGACACTTCAATGTGATAAAGATTGTGCACACAATGAGTCTGAACATTGAATCAGTCACATGTACAAAGACAAGATACACAGTAAAGGACAAAACACAACAAACACAGTACCTAGCAAATATACTTTCTCTTATGATTTGCAAAATGGTTATTATTGCAGTTTTTGCCTAAAATGTAATGCTTGGCTCAATACAGTGTTGAGAGGCTGTTGTGAGATGATGCAACAGTTCTATATGATCACAAAGGTCATGATATTCAGTCAAGTTACTCAACAGTGAGTACTGAGTAGTAAATTCAAATAAAGACACTATTATCCATGCATAGCTATGGATAATTGAAGCAGAATAAATACACTGAGCAATTTGTAATATTAAACCTCCTGTGGATAAAAGGTTTACAGCACTGCCTAAAATGTAGTGTAGCTTTAAGAGCTATATGATTATCTCTGTCTGTGACCAGGAAATTTATTCTTTACACAGCATTCATACTAATATGTAAACCTAACACAAAAGCACCTTTTTGAACATGACAACCCATCATACAAACATGAGATTCAATACACATTCATACAGTGGTGCTTGAAAGTTTGTGAACCCTTTAGAATTTTCTATATATCTGCATAAATGACCTAAAACATCCGATTTTCACACAAGTCCTAAAAGTAGACGAAGAGAACCCAATTAAACAAAAGAAACAAAAATATTATACTTGCTCGTTTAGTTATTGAGGAAAATGATCTAATATTACATATCTGTGAGAGGCGAAAGTATGTGAACCTCTAGGATTAGCAGTTAATTTGAAGGTGAAATTAGTCAGGTGTTTTCAATCAGTGGGATGCCAATCAGGTGTGAATGAGCGCCCTGTGTTATTTAAAGATAGGGATCTATCTTATCTTCATGTTTGTGGAGGTGTATCATGGCATGAACAAAGAAAATTTCTGCATACCTAAAAAAAAATGTTGTTGGATCCTCATCAGGCTGGAAAAGGTAACAAAACCCTCTCTAAAGAGTTTGGACTCCACAAATCCACAGTTAGACAGATTGTGTACAAATGAAGTAAATTCAAGACCATTGTTACCCTCCCCAGGAGTGGAGACCAACAAAGATCACTCCAAGAGCATGAAGAGTAATAGTCAGCAGGGTCACAAAGGAACCCAGGGTAACTTCCAATCAACTAATGTTAATGTTCATGAGTCCACCATCAGGAGAACACTGAACAACAATGGTGTGCATGGCAAGTTTGCAAGGAGAAAGCCACTGCTCTCCAAAAAGAACACTGCTGCCCTTCTGCAGTTTGCTAAAGATCATGTGGACAAGCAAGAAGGCTATTGGAAAAATGTTTTGTGGACAGATGAGACCAAAAATAGAGCTTTTTGTTTTAAATGAGAAGCCTTATTGTTTGGAGAAAGGAAAACACTGAATTCCAGCATAAAAACCTTATCCCATCTGTGAAACATAGTGGTGGCATATCTTGGTTTGGGCCTGTTTTGTTGTATCTGGGCCAGGATGGCTTGCCATCATTGATGGGACAATGAATTCTGAAGTATACCAGCGACTTCTAAAGGAAAATGTCAGGACATTTATCCATGATCTGAAAGTCGTTCTACCAAAGATTTGTCAAAGAAGAATAAATTTAATGTTTTGGAATGGGCAAGTCAAAGTCCCGACCTTAATACAGTAGAAATTTGTGGAAGGACCTGAAGCAAGCAGTTTTATGTGAGGAAACCCACCAACATCTCGGAGTTGAAGCTGTTCTCTACTGAGGAATGGGCTTAAAATTCCTCCAAGCCGATGTGCAGGACAGATTGACAGTTATCAGAAATGTTTATTTGCAGTTAATGCTGCACAATGGGTCACACCAGATACTGAAAGCAAAGATTCACATACTTTTGCCACTCACATGTGTAATATTGGATCATTTTCCTCAATAAATAAATGACCAAGTATAATATTTTTGTCTCATTTGTTTAGCTGGGTTCTCTTTATCTACTTTTAGGGCTTGTGTGAAAATCTGATGATGTTTTTGGTCATATTTATGCAGAAATTTTGGGTTCACAAACTTTCAAGCACCACTGTATGCATATGCAAAAACTATCACATACACACACTCATTTTCAGTCTTGTGTAACACCCATTCTTCTTCTCTGTATAGGGTATACAGAGACATTTTTACACAAATAATTTAACATCTTAATCTAATCCAAAATGCTTCTTATTTTATATTACCAGCTGCAATTGGGGCAAAACAAACCTTGATACTGTATAAAATCTTGTTTGAATGTCTCTTTTAAAAGCACAATGCAAATAAAATTTAACTGAAATTTTAGAGGTTTCACTGTCATTGTCAAGAAACTCCAACAAGGCAAGGCATAAGAAATTAATATTTTTGTGATAAAAGAGTACGAAAGTTTCTTTTCCCAAGTGTAAAACCCTTCTCTGCTTAGAGCACTGCTTAGATTTACAGTACATTATTGGCACTGAGCCAGCAGTAACAAATTTCAAGCCGTGTTATAACCTTAAACCGATGAAACTTTTTGATTCAGTGCTACACCATATTAAGCCTGCATATTTTCCCGGCTACATTTACGGCATTTAGCAGACACCCTTATCCAGAGCGACTTACATTTACTTCATTTATACATCTGAGCAGTTGCCCAACAGTGGCAGCTTGGCAGTGCTGGGATTTGAACTCACGGTCTTCCAATTAGTAGCCCAACATCTTAACCACTGAGCTACCACTGACACCAGTTGATGGTGTCCAAGCTGTCACATCAACAAGTCAAAGCTTTTCCAAGTTTCCATACACACTAGTCATCCATAGGCTAGTCATCCTACATTTCTGGGTTTTGGGGTCAGAGGAGTGAACACATAAGTGGCATATACAAAAAAGCAAACAAACAAAAAAACCTTCATTAATCCACACAGACTTGGTGTGCAAATAAAATTTATGATTTATAAGGTTTATAATTACCAATGACTGAAATCATAGTTGCCATTGCCCTCATGACTGTGGAAAGACTAACAATTTGTGTTATTCTATGCTAAATCACTATGCTTGACCCTAATCATCACAGAGTTTAGAGATAATGTGGAGTGTTGTCAAAGGCATCAACTTCTATGAAAAAGTTTGTTGGGTTCAAAAAAGTTTTGTGAAATATATATTTATAGCAGCCAAACTGTGAATTCACAGCCCTTAGCTATGAATATTTACTATGATTCATATCTGAAGCCTTTAGACACCATAAAGACTTTCACAATTTAATTACAAAGTTTTTGTTTGCTACCCCTGACCTCCAGGGTCTTGGTTCGATACTGAGCTTGGGTTACTGCCTGTACGGTCACATGTTATCCCAAAAACATGCATGCAGGTGGATTGGCTAATCTAAATTGTCCCAAGGTATGAATGAGTGTGTGAATGTGTTTGCGCACATGGTGCTCTGCGATGCACCACCCAGGGTGTTCCCACTTCACGCCCAGTGTTCCTTGGATGGGCTCCTGATCCACTGTGACCCTTACTGGGATATATCAATTACTGAAAGCAAGAGTGTTAACTACTTGAAAGAGGCAGTGCCCTCTTCAGGAAAGACTTTGTATCCCAACTTAACTTATAACAATATAAATGAAGTCTTTCATGTTAGCAATAACATACACTACAAATACACTAAAAGTGTTTTAGATATATGTTAAAATGGTGGTATTACAGATCTTTCTTACTTAATTTGTTTTCTATACACAAGTTTTAACAGTGGTAAAACGCAATCCGAGTTTCAGAACCTTCACTTTTATAACTTTTAGATCCCAAGAATTTCACATTATTCTTTGCATCCAATAAACAGTTTCATAAAATAAAGATTCTTAAGCAGCTAATTTGGCACCAGGTCATACCTTTGCTCTAAGATCTGTGATTGGTTCCATCAAAAGCTTGTATTAAGCAAATACACTATATGGCCAAAGGATTATGGACACCCATATGTGCTTATCACACCCATATGTGCTTTTTGAACATCCCATTCCAGATTTAGTCTCCCCTTTGTTAATATAGTAACATCCACTCTTCTGGTAAGGCTTTCCACTTGACTTTGTCCGTTCAGCCACAAGAGCATTCCATGAGGTCAGGCACTGATGCCAGGCGAGGAGGCCTGGGGTGCAGTCAGCATTGCAATTCATACATGTGTTCAGTGGGGTTGAGGTCAGGGCTCTGTGCAGGTCATTCGAGTTCTTCCACTCCAACCTTGGCAAGCCATGTCTTCATGGACCTGCCTTTGTCATAGGGCATGGTCATGCTGGAACATGTTGGGGCTAGGCCCCTTAGTTCCAGTGTAGGGAAATTGTAATTCTACAACATACAAAGACACCCTAGAAAACTGTGTGCTTCCAACTTTGTGGCAACAGTTTGGGGAAGGCCCACATATCGGTGTGATGGTCAGGTGTACCCAAACTTTTGGCCATATAATGTAATACCTGTGCAAAATAATTGCACAATCATTTACCATGCTTTAAGTCTTTAATGTGCATGATTTTCTCTTTTCCCTGTCACTTGCTCTTAGCAAACACTTTTACAGTACATCAAAACCAAGTATTTCCAGAGTAATGTCTATTTATAAAGATGGTGGCTATCAGGGGCCCTTGTTCAGCTTCACTACTGAAACCCCACCAACACCCATGGAGCATTTCAAGCTACTGATTTATGGTTAATAGTCTGAATAGATCAGTGGGTTAATCCACTGAAAAATCAAGGCATCAGCAAAGCTGCAAGGACCTACCTGGGCCATCCTGTTTGCTCCAAGGCATAAAGGCCACAATTTCCACCAGTACCAAACACTGAATTGATACTGCAGCAAAAAAAAATATGCAATCCCTCAAGTTCCATCAAGTCTTCCCTCTCTGCTTTATGTTTTTTTAATGTTATATTATATATGAATAATTTGTTATTCTATTTTTTTTTCCCAATAAAATTTTGAAAATCCTACATCAAATATAGTGCATGCTTATTTCTAAATACAAACTAATGTCAATAACTGTTAAGATCTCTCAGTCTATGAGTTGGCTGTCTTGATCTTCACTACAAATTGTGTGCAAAATATCTGCAGCATTGCCAGGCTCTAAACTTCTGGAGGAAGCTTTATTGCCTCTTCTTCCAACAGTGGGCAAGTCTCTTGAAAATCTGTGCCACTTGGGCCATGTTCAGAGCTGGAGTGGCCGTCTTCAGCCTCTTTAATGCTCTCTGAACATGAAGGAGGAGGTTGCTCAGAAGTAGAGCTCTCAGCCTGATCCTGCCTGCAGGTTTGGGATTCGTGACATTTGCTCCTTGCCTCTCCTTCTACTTGTCCACCTTGGGGCTCTTCACCTTTTCTGGGCTCCTCTTCTTGCTTGTCATGTGTCTTAAATGTGGCTGTCTCCACATGGTCTATCTGATAATAGAGGACAGAAGCTGTCTCATTCAGACTGTGAGCATCCTCCTGATTCTCCTTGATGCATAGCAGGGTTGCTCCTCCTGGAAAAGTGTCGTGAAAGAACATTTGGTCTACCTCAACCATACTCTCAACCTCCTTCTGGCTGCTCAGCTCCTCATGCAAAAGACACAGTTCCGGACTGGGACTCTGCACCTCCTCTCGGTGTGCCTCCTCCTCCTGTTCCCTTCTCCTTTCCTGCTCCTCGGCACTCTGCAGGTGAAGCACAGCTGTCTCGTTCTCATGCTCCAGGCTATGGCAGTGCTCCTCTAGTAGCTCCTGCTCACTCGAGGCCTCTGTCTTCACCTCTACTCCAGAGTCCAGGTAAGAACAGGCACTTGAAGGACCCGGGTTCAGCTCAGTTTCCTTCCCCCAGTCTTCTCCAGATTTGGAGCCTAGCACATATCTCTTCTCCCGGTCTAGCTTCATAATTGTGTGTAGGAAGTGAGTGCGAACGCGGACGGGGTTGAACTCAATCCGTCCTGCTGCATTATGACAGCCATCTCGAGAACAGCCACATGGGAAGGACATGCGGTCCACCTGGGATAGAGAGATGGAAAACAGAGAGGGAAAATGAGAGCCTTATTTTATTTAAAAATATAACTGCTACAAAGACATGTTCACATTAAAGTCCTGAAAAGGGATTAACATAGGAATATCAGTGAATGCTGGCAACATTGTATCTGTCTTATGTAATATAAAATGTAAGATTAAATGCAGGACTAGCATCCACTTCACCTGGGATATAGAGAAGACAAAAGTGAAGGAACATCATAGATAGACCTGCCAACCCCAAAGAGAAATACTGTGTAGTATCAGGAAAAAACACAGTAAACACTTCTTTTTTTTTTTTAAACACAGAGTACAATTTTATATACTCCTTTTTATCCACCCTATTTTCAGAATGTTTGATGGTTTTTTGTTTAAGGCTTCTGGTTAGCCACTTCCGGTTATTTCAGCTGACTAGTTTGTATTCATCGCAGCATCTGACACATTTAGTTATGGATTTGCAGAAAAGTGGTATTGTTGGCACAAATTAAAAGTTTTAAAGTTTTCTTAGAGCAGGTGTGTTTTGACCATAAACTGTGCAATGAAGTTGAATGTGGATGTCAGATGCCATAGGATCTCCATCTGCCTCCTATAAATGATGATGCTTTCAGCTTTGAATCTAAAGAAACCACCGAAACAACCATATTTTGCACTCTTCACTTTGTGGAGAGAAGCCTTGTATATCCAGAGAAGTGTTTGGGCTCTGATGCAAGTTATACTGCATGTGAACATAGTTAAATGTTACTGAGATTAGCTGGTTGTTTGATAGCCCAGTGGTGTCCAGTATTCCTAAACAGCAACCGTTGCAGACAAGGGATTCAATAATTTCATGAGTCACTTTCTCACAAAAGTGAGTACACCCCTCACATTTTTGTAAATATTTTATTATATCTTTTCATGGGACAACACTGAAGAAATGACGCTTTGCTACAATGTAAAGTAGTGAGTGTACAGCTTGTATAACAGTGTAAATTTGCTGTCCCCTCAAAATAACTCAACATACAGCCATTAATGTCTAAACCGCTGGCAACAAAAGTGAGTACAGCCCTAAGTGAAAATGTCCAAATTGGGCCCAAAGTGTCAATATTTTGTGTGGCCACCATTATTTTCCAGCACTGCATTAACCTTGTTGGGCATGGAGCTCACCAAAGCTTCATAGGTTGCCACTGGAGTCCTCTTCCACTCCTCCATGACGACATCACAGAGCAGGTGGATGTTAGAGACCTTGCGCTCCCCTATCTTCCGTTTGAGGATGACCCACAGATGCTCAGTAGGGTTTATGTCTGGAGACATGCTTGGCCAGTCCATCACCTTTACCCTCAGCTTCTTTAGCAAGGCAGTGGTCATCTTGGAGGTGTGTTTGGGGTCGTTATCATGTTGGAATACTGCCCTGCGGCCCAGTTTCCGAAGGGAGAGGATCATGCTCTGCTTCAGTATGTCACAGTACATGTTGGCATTCATGGTTCCCTCAATGAACTGTAGCTCCCCAGTGCCGGCAGCACTCATGCAGCCCCAGACCATGACACTCCCACCACCATGCTTGACTGTACGCAAGACACACTTGCCTTTGTACTCCTCCCCTGGTTGCCGCCACACACGCTTGACACCATCTGAACCAAATAAGTTTATCTTGGTCTCATCAGACCACAGGACATGGTTCCAGTAATCCATGTCCTTAGTCTGCTTGTCTTTAGCAAACTGTTTGCAGGCTTTCTTGTGCATCATCTTTAGAAGAGGCTTCCTTCTGGGACGACAGCCATCAAGACCAATTTGATGCAGTGTGCGGCGTATGGTCTGAGCATGGACAGGCTGACCCCCACCCCTTCAACCTCTGGAGCAATGCTGGCAGCACTCATACATCTACTCTGCAAAGCCAACCTCTGGATATGATGCTGAGCACGTGCACTCAACTTCTTTGGTCAACCATGGCGAGCTCTGTTCTGAGTGGAACCTTTCCTGTTAAACCGCTGTATGGTCTTGGCCACTGTGCTGCAGCTCAGTTTCAGGGTGTTGGCAATCTTCTTATAGCCTAGGCCATCTTTATGTAGAGCAACAATTCTTTTTTTTCAGATCCTCAGAGAGTTCTTTGCCATGAGGTGCCATGTTGAACTTCCAGTGACCAGTATGAGAGAGTGTGAGATTGATAACACCAAACTTAACACACCTGCTCCCCATTCACACCTGAGACCTTGTAACACTAACGAGTCACATGACACCGGGGAGGGAAAATGGCTAGTTTGGCCCAATTTGGACATTTTCACTTAGGGGTGTACTCACTTTTGTTGCCAGTGGTTTAGACATTAATGGCTGTGTGTTGAGTTAGTTTGAGGGGACAGCAAATTTACACTGTTATACAAGCTGTACACTCACTACTTTACATTGTAGCAAAGTGTCATTTCGTCAGTGTTGTCCCATGATAAGATATAATAAAATATTTACAAAAATGTGAGGGGTGTACTCACTTTTGTGAGATACTGTATATCCATGAGACAGGCAAGCTAGTAAGCTTAAATTAGCTACGTCTGTTCATAACGGTAGCTTGCACACTTGGCTCATCTGAAGTTTTTTTTATTGCAAAAATAGAAGTACAGTGGGTATAGAAAAGAATCACCCCTTTTAAAATAATCACATTTTGTTGCTTTTCAGCCTGAAATGAAGACAGACACAGTTTTTGATTTATCCAGCTGTATTTACTCAGTGCAACTTATAACATCCAAGTGAAAGATATAACACCAACATGTCAGAATTTATTTATTTTTTTTAATAAAAAAACAATCACTGAGTTGGAAAAAGGATCACCCCACTCCTAAAAATGTAAACTCAATCAGGTATAGCTAATCACCTTCTCAATGGCACACAAAGCCATTTGACTTTCAACTGTAATCAGCTGTGGTCATTTTGATTAGTTCAGCATGAAAAGAGCTTCCCTGGAGCATTTTTCAGTCCTTGATAGTGCAACTGAAGTAAACAATCAACTATGGGTGGCAAGGCACTGTCAAAAGATCTCTGGGATAAAGCTGTGGACAGGCACAAGTCAGGAGATGGATCCAAAAAAATTTCTTGTGAAACTTGTGAAAATCTGGTACCGTCAACTATTTTTTTTGTTTAAGTAATGATTTGGTACGAAGTACCTGTACTTTTGACAACCCTAATGGGGGGTGATCTTTTTTTCCAACTCAGTGATTCTGTTTTTTAATTTTTAAAAAAATTTCTGACATGTTGGTGTTGTATCTTTCACTTGGATGTTATAAGTTGCACTGAGTAAATACAGCTGGATAAAACAAAAACTGTGTCTGTCTTCATTTCAGGCTGAAAAGCAACAAAATGTGATTATATTAAAGGGGGGTGATTCTTTTCTATACCCACTGTATGTATGTTGTTTTTTTTTAAGGTGATAACCCATACAAATGGTTTCCAATGTTAAAATGTGGAGCTCCTACACAAAATGCATAAAGGTTGGCAGGTCTGCTCAAAATATACAGTCTATTTGATTTGATTTGTACAATGTCATAAGTGAAAAGGTGCCATAAAATATCCTTAGAGCAATGCAATTTTGCCAAATAGCTGTTTTTGGTTTACTAAAGAACATTTCAGTTCATGATTTAATCCGTTTTTGTTGTTGCCATATTAAGACTCATACAGATAATGGTAACATCTATGATGGTCATTCTTTTAGTTCTCTGTGGCACAGACAAAAACATTTAAAGATCCATCAAAGGTTCTTTAAAAAATAAAAAAAAGGTTATTTTATGGCAGATGTTTTTAAGAAGAATGTAGGAATAACCTGGAAGGAGCACTTCAGGACAGGAACATAAATGACTGTTATAAAACTATTTGACTAATTTGTAATTTGTGACTTGCTTATTCATTAATGCAGAGCTAGTACCTCACATGTTTTTGGCAAGAGTACATTCCTTTCTTACACACAAACTCTCTTTCTCTCTCTCTCACACACACACGCACACACACACACACACACCAGATCTCTGACCTGGCACTTGATGCCTGCTCTGCTGCAGCCACATTGGTGGGGGTCGCAGTAGAAGCGGCAATTACAGCCACATTCCTCACGTGACAGCCGGATGGCACGCAGCTCCATCTTCTCTCGGGCATCAATGCGGGCGATACCCGAGGCACGCAACAGTGCCCGTCGCCGCTTGGTAGGCAGTGGCTGTAGGAAGAAACAATCATCCACCTCGACACCCTCCACGTCCAGATCCTCATCAGACACATCATCTAGTGTCAGCAGGTCAGCCTGGGCACAATGCACTGTGCCGTTCCGCGTCAACTGGGAATTGTTAAATGTTAAACTTCAAAACACTGATCTATTTTATTCGAACTTTTTTTTCTAACTTCAGTTTTCCAATGATCTCTTTCATGTTTGCCTTTTTAACTTCTTCTTCCAAATGTGACAAAGATGCAGTGTTTCAACACTTTTGGTGCTGCTACAGGGCACAGCAGGACTGGCCAGAGACAATGACCACATTCCCATCATGTCTTACAACACTATATCCTTGCTGCCTAATTCACATCAGAATCAACAGGTTGCATAAAGCAGCTGAAGCATACACACATTTGATTAAATAGTGAAACTCAATACACCCAAAATTCACTTTTTTGTTTAAAAAGATTACTCCATTTATCATCCCTTGCCTTAAAACATTTTGTAATCATTTTTTTTTTTACTTTCCTGAAAAACAGAAATCAATGTACTAAAATGCTGCATATGTAAAATATAAAATGAATCACAACACATTTGTTTTAAAGAGTAGTAAGTCTGAACCTTCATCTTGCGAGCATTCAGCTTCTCTTGACGCAGGTGCTGGCGTAGGATGTGGCGGTGGCTGCTTTCCTGCTCTCGGGCAAACTCCCCCAGTGTGTACTGACGTATGGCACAGTGATGCCTTGCCATTCCCAGTGAGCTGCCACCTTGGCTAGGAACACTGGTGAAGCCTTGCCTTCTGGAGAAATAGTAAACTGTCACTGCGTCAAAACGCACCTGCTTATGGCCCAGAGAGGTTTTTTCCCTCCTAAGAATAGAGGTGGCTAAGAGGAGAAATTAGAGAGAAATGATTAAGAGTGGCTGTTTCCTGCATTAGGAGACTGTATTTACCATTTGTGATATATGAACTGGTTATTACTAATATATAAAAAGCATTAAAAGATAAAAAGAATCACAAATTACATTGGTTACTGCATACAAGCAATTGTTCTATACATAATTTACTTGACTTTAGTTCTACCATTTTAATGCTAGCTTTATCTGAAAGATTGTTGTACTTTTTTTGCATAGCTGGAAAAATGTAAAAACTGTCTCACTAGGATAAGATGACATATCTTGCGTTGTTTTTGTATGAATGGCACCCTTCATAAAAATGAGGCGAAAAAGATAGTATAAAACTTTATGCATGATTCAAATTTCACACTGAGCCAATACAAAAACTAGACAAACTAAACTAATTTCCTCTAACAAAAATCACATTGCAAAAATATAATCAATAATGTCTCATTATACATGCAAACAAATTGCCATCCCCAAAATAATCTATGTTTAAAATTTCCCTCATTTTCCAGGAGGTCTATTGTTGTCTTGATCATGTACTGGTTCCTTAGAGTACAAAGTGTTTTTAAAAAATAATAAATTAAAAAAAACAAAAAAAAAACAAAAAAAACACACCCATACCATTGAGCTGAAAGGGTTGCTCCAGAAAAAGAGAGTCAGTGGAACTATAGTTCACTGTAATCATGTGTTATGGTCAGCTGAGACTAAAATTAAACTTTTTGACCATTGACATCATTGGCATGTTTTGGGAGGGAGAAAAAAAAAAAAGGACTACATAAACATATTTTTGATCCTGAACTCCTCATTACGGCGAATTAACATTCTCCCCACGTCCATGTACATTTCTCCCATCTCCCAAAATTTGGTATGTTGTTTAGCTACTGTAAATTGCATATACAGTGGGTATAGAAAAGAATCACCTCCATTTAAAATAATCACATTTTGTTGCTTTTCAGCCTGAAATGAAGATGGACACAGTTTTTGTTTTATCCAGCTGTATTTACTCAGTGCAACTTATAACATCCAAGTGGAAGATACAACACCAACATGTCAGAAAAAGAAAAACAGAATCACTGAGTTGGAAAAAGGATCACCCCCCTCCTAAAAATGACTTGTAAACTCAATCAGATTGATACAAAAAAATTTCAAAGGTTTTATCAATGCCTAGAAGCACAGTGAAGTCTATTATTAAGAAGTGAAAGGTATTTGGTACAACACAGACCCTCCCTGGATCAGGACGTCGCTCCAAACTGGATGAAAGAGCCAGGAGGAAACTGGTCAGAGAGGCTACAAAGAGGCCTACAGCAACTCTGAAGCAGTTGCAGGAATTTATGACAAAGAGTGGTCATTGTGTGCAATATCACAAATTCTCCACAAATGTGGCTTGTATGGGAGGGTTGCAATAAAAAAGCCACCCACGACTGAGCTTTGCCAAAACGGACCTTGAAGATTGAGGCCACATGGAAAAAGGTGTTATGGTCAGATGAATTATTTGGCCTCAACACCAAACGATATGTCTGGCAGAAATCCAATACAGCTCACCATCCAAATAACACCATTCCTACAGTAAAGCATGGAGGTGGGAATATCCTGTTATGGGGGTGTTTCTCTGCAGCACTTGTCAGGATAGAAGGAAAAATGGATGGGGCAAAATACCGTCAAATTCTTGAGGAAAATCTGCTGCCCTCTGCCAGAAAGTTGTCAATGGGAAGAAGGTTTATCTTCCAACATGACAATGACCCAAAGCACACAGCAAAACTGACCACACAGTGGTTGAAGGAGAAAAAAGTGAATGTCCTTGCATGGCCTAGTCAGAGCCCAGACTTAAACCCCATTGAAAATCTGTGGAATGACTTGAAGACTGCAGTCCACAAACGGTCACCATCAAATTTAACTGAACTTGAGCAGTTCTGCAAAGAAGAGTGGGAAAATATTGCAAAGTCTAGATGTGCAAAGTTAGTAGAGACATATCCCAACAGACTAAAGGCTGTAATTAAAAAAATAAGGCAAATTTGAGCAAAGGGGTGATCCTTTTTCCAACTCAGTGATTCGGTTTTTTAATTTTTTTTCTGACATGTTGGTGTTATATCTTTCACTTGGATGTTATAAGTTGCACTGAACAAATACAGCTGGATAAAACAAAAACTGTGTCTTTTCATTTCAGGCCGAAAAGCAACAAAATGTGATTACTTTAAAGGGGGTGATTCTTTTCTATACCCACTGTGTGTGTGTGTGTGTGTGTGTGTATGTGTATATATATATATATATATATATATATATATATATATATATATATATATATATATATATATATATATATATATATGTTTACAGTGGGGGGAAAAGTATTTGATCGCCTATCAATCAGCAAGATTTCTGGCTCCCAGGTGTCTTTTCCCAGGTGTCTTTTATTCAGGTAATGAGCTGAGATTAGGAGCACTCTCTTAAAGGGAGTGCTCCTAATCTCAGTTTGTTACCTGTAAAAAGACACCTGTCCACAGAAGCAATCAATCAATCAGATTCCAAACTCTCCACCACGGCCAAGACTAAAGAGCTGTCCAAGGATGTCAGGGGCAAGATTGTAGACCTACACAAGGCTGGAATGGGCTACAAGAGCATCACCAAGCAGCTTGGTGAGAAGGTGACAACAGTTGGTGCGATTATTCGCTAATGGAAGAAACTGTCAGTCTCCCTCGGTCTGGGGCTCCATGCAAGATCTCACCTCGTGGAGTTTCAATGATCATGAGAACTGTGCGGAATCAGCCCAGAACTATACAGGAGGATCTTGTTAATGATCTCAAGGCAGCTGGGACCATAGTCACCAAGAAAACAATTGGTAACACACTACGCCATGAAGGACTGAAATCCTGCAGCGCCCACAAGGTCCCCCTGCTCAAGAAAACACATGTACAGCCCCGTCTGAAGTTTGCCTGAATGATTCAGAGGAGAACTGGGTGAAAGTGTTGTGGTCAGGTGTGGTCAGATCTCTTTGGCATCAACTCAACTCTCCATGTTTGGATGAGGAGGAATGCTGCCTATGACCACAAATCATAACACCATCCCCACCGTCAAACATGGAGGTGGAAACATTATGCTTTGGGGGTGTATTTCTGCTAAGGGGACAGGACAACTGCACCGCATCAAAGGGACGATGGACGGGGCCATGTACCATCAAATCTTGGGTGAGAACCTCCTTCCCTCAGCCAGGGCATTGAAAATGACCTTAATAACTTGGAGAGGATCTGCAAAGAGGAGTGGGACAAAATCCCTCCTGGGATGTGTGCAAACCTGGTGGCCAACTATAAGAAACGTCTGACCTCTGTGATTGCCAACAAGGGTTTTGCCACCAAGTACTAAGTCGAAGGGGTCAAATACCTATTTCCCTCATTAAAATGCAAATCAATTTATAACTTTTTTGAAATGTCTTTTTCTGGATTTTTTTGTTGTTATTCTGTCTCTCACTGTTAAAATACACCTACCATTAAAATTATAGACTGATAATTTCTTTGTCAGTGGGCAAACGTACAAAATCAGCAGGGGATCAAATACTTTTTCCCCCCAGTGTACACACACACACACACACATATATATATATATATATATATATATATATATATATATATATATATATATATATATATATATATATATATATATATATATATACACACACACACACACACACACACACACACACACACACACTGAAAATACTGAAAATAAATGACAGTTCCTGTATTTTTAAGCTTAAAATATCACTAATTACATTTATTTTCGCACATTTTCATAAAAGGTGCCAATAGTTCAGATGACTTGACCTATAATCTCATTCCACTAAAATGTAGGTCTTGGTGCATTAACATTGCAAATGTGAGCTGAAATTTGACCCTTGCTGGCCTCTTACGTGTGAGGGAGCTGCAGGGGGCATTGAGACTGTCACAGCTATCCACGCTGTCACTGCTCGAGACGTCATCATCTGATTCTTTGAGTGTTGAGCATGGTGAGCCACTGTCCACTTCCTCAAATCTGCGCTTTAGGCCAAGAGCTGATACCGTCTCCATGGAAACTTGACGTTCTGAGGACATGAAATACATGCTTAGCTCATACAACTAATGAACCAACAACAGACAAATAAAAGCAGCAGCAGTCAAATTAACTCTGCATGATAGTAGAAATTAATGAAAGACATCAGTGCCTCTTCATGTAGGTGGAATATGACAGCAAAAAAACATTGTTTTGAGGTTTATGTAAGTAAATTTGGCAAAAGTGAAAAGAAATGCGCCATGTAAGTAAACATGATTATTAGGGGTCCAAGCACTGGATGTTTGCTTTTTCTTCCCTAAAACAAAAAGTGCAAACCAAACCGTGAAACTCTAGATGATACTTAATAGATAGATCAATAGTTAGTACTCCCTTCTTCGTACTCAGGCAAGTACAGCACAGGTACTTGCACAACACAAGTACACACCTCCCCCAAAATGATTCTATGCATTCTCAAAAAAGCCTCTAAGACTGACATGTAGATTTTGAGCTAATTTGATTTATAGGCAAACCCTACTGTTGCAAACTAGTCCAAAATTCTTTTTGCTATATCTTCACAAAATTGGTGTCAAACCACTCAACAGAACCTAAATCTCAATAATTATCAAAAGCACATTGACAGTTGTACACAATATGGCAGCCACACATCAATCACTTCTAAGGAGATGGAGCATAATTTACTCAGAGAGCTGGAACTCGTAATTGAGTGCACTGTTTCACACAAAACTTGTACATATGAATGTGAGCATACAGGCCAAGATTCTGAAGTAATCTGCAATGTTTAGGCCATGGTCATACAAAGGAGCAAGGCTAAGGTCTAGGCCTGTCACGATAACTTCTTTTGTTGGACGATATTTTGTTGGTCCTAGAAATAATTGCGATAAACGATATTTTCATTTTAAGACCATTTTATGCCACTGATACAATTATAATTATAATTTTCACTTAAATATTTCCAAAAATGTAATTATATTTGAATTCTAAATAAAAATTTAAATTCTAAATAATAATCACATTATTTCAGTTAGGGGAAAATACTAGTGAACACCAGATTTTTAAATCAACAGGCCTCAAGAGGGCACAACGAATAATTACAAACCAAACAGTGCCATGTTATATTGTTTATTGCAAAGAACAAACCTGGCTGTTAACAAAGAGCATTTATTTTTAAACTAAAGTGCATAAAATGATAAAATACAAAGATTTAATCTAGGCTCTCAAGCCAGTTCCAGTGTTCATTTTCACACTGTTTTTAGTCAGAGATTTTGTCTTCTGACAAAAATATCCTTAAAATTTAGTCAGTATTTCATCGCCATATTTACAAATTTTAGTCAATTTTACTCATTGAATACTACATTGAATATTAGTCCATGGCATTTTAGTTTACGAGAAACCAATTATCCACACATTTTATATATTAACTATATATATTTTATATATTAAACATGTATCAACAAAAACATGTGAAAACTGCCCTTGTTGTGAAGACTTGATCTCCTGAAATAACAACATTACAATGAGTACACAACTGTAATACAATATTGTGAATTCTTTATGCTTTAGTTATTCATTGTCCATGTTTTAGTGCTGTTATGTAAAAGGCGTATTCATAATGTGACTTGCCATTCTACCTAGCGCATTACTTAAGTTGAAGTTCACTTGTGCATTTGCATAATTTTGTTCAGAAGCAAGTTATAATATTCATTTATGTTTTTTTATGTGTCTGATTAATGTCATATGTACAGTACTGTGGAAAAGTTTTAGGCACCCTATTTTTTTTTTTTTTTAGTACAAACTTTGTTATAGATTGTTTTTATTTCATGATTTCTACATTATCAGGTCAGTAAAAAAAAAAAATTTAGATTCCCAAACAGTTTTCTAGCACAAAATTAAATGTTACAGAAAAATGTTTGTATGTCATTAAAGAAAGCAGCATATTACGCAAGAGACACTTTTCAGACAAAAAAACACAATGAAGGCTGCTGGGTTTTGCTGCATAAATAAGAAGCGAGTACAAAAGTCAAAGTCTCCAGAAGAACTGTGGATGGTTCTGTAAGACGCTCAATAAAACTTACCAGCTCATTTCCTTATAAAACTGCACATATTGTACCGGAGACTACTTTTATTTTTATTTTTTTGTCACACCAAATATTGACTTTGTTTCATTTACTACTGTTTACTGCTCTTTACAGTATTTTTTATTTTTTTTTTAATGTATAAACATTTAATTTCATTATTTTGAGGGCATCTTTGCATGTGCCTAAATCTTTTGCACAGTACTGTATATAGGATGCGTTTGGAGGAGTTAATTAACCCGCTAGTAAAGCACTTCAGTTTACCGGTGTTCATTCACTGTTCAGCTTCGGTGGGTCAATCCCCAACATTATTAGCCAATAATTAATATTGATAATTCCACCGAAGCAGAGAACGCCTTTCTTAAGATTCCGCTCTGCTCACTCAGACCACTCAGGCTGCTCGCTCAACCCAGAATGCACTTTGTGATATGCTGGTTTGAAAAACTGTGAAACATTAAAAATTCATAAAAATGAATAAAAGGCACAGCCTGTAATGTAATGTCACCCCCATTCTATAGAGATAATTATTCTCTCTGATACTGTAATTGAAGCATTTATTCAAGCAATGTATTGCAAACAGAAAAAAGTATACTACAGAGAAATTTCATGTCGGAGCAGGATTTGAGTCAACTTTGTTTTACTGGTGAGCGGTACATGAGTGGAGCGTTCACTTGGGTCGTGAGTGATTGAGCGGAATAGTCATAGTCGATGCTCTGTTATCGACTATGACTAAATTATTTGAAACACTAGAACTATTCTTTCTAGATTTTTCTTCTTCAAAAAACATTGTTGGTGCATTGTTAATATTTTGTGTGTCATTTCTTCAACAGTATACGTAATTGGTTTCCTCATTTTCGGAATCGGTCGCCATCCCCCACTCCATCATGGATATTAAGTATGAGCGTGTCGAACTTGAATAATCAATACTTCCGATAGGTCAATAATACTAATACATGAAATGATAGTTAATCTTTTTTTTCAACCACTGATTGATTAATTAATCATGGAGCTAGACAATAATAAATTAGTTAAGATTAACTTAACGTTAATTTTTCTCTTGCTGCTCCCTTAAATGAGAAATACAACCAGACTGTTGAAATTAATCCCTCAGCATGCACTGGTAAACTTATTGAATTATTTTATTTGTAAGTAAATGTAAACATTGTGTTGTGTTGCCTATTAACAACAAAGTGCCAGTAATATTCTCTGCATCAGAAAATAAACTCCAGTGTTAATTTATTATGGTATTATCATTTACCCACTCCATACAACACATAAAGTGGTTGGTTGCTTTACGTGTCCATCAGACGGTCTCTTCCGATCCATGTAAGCTACAATGGAACTCTTAATTCCTGTGAATCAAGTGGGTGCCACAGACAGGCAATGAAGAGGACTGTTATAATTGGACAAAAGAAAGTAGCGATTGGTCACACTATATCGCTACTCGTTTGAAAATGTAACTCATTACTGGAAAAGCTACACTATTTTTGAAGTAGCTGTCAAACTGTCATGCTACTGAAAAATGTAGTTAAGTTAGTAGCGTCGCTACTTTTAGTTAACTACTCCCCACACTGAAACGAACATGCATGTAAATACAACGGGCAATATCGAGGTCAGCAAAAATGATTGAGTTCATGTTCATGTATCATACAATAAGTCGATAACGTAATTATTGTGACAGGCCTACTAAGGTCAGATAACTGTATCTCAGGAATTTTAAGTCTGATCAAGCTGAAATTTGGTATGCTGCATCTGTGCTAATCTGTAAGTGGATTTTTAATTTTGGTCTGATTCTTTAAAAAAATATGACCGTCATTAGACAATCCGCTTTCAGCAGGCATGACAGGGTTACCACTGAGGTATTGTCATGAAACTTGAAAGGTAGTGTACTTCTGATGCAATCTTACTTAAATTGGCCACTGGGAGGCACTATTCAGGTTTTTGCACACACAAACAAAAATATCTTGTAGAAAATATGGTGTACAGTGAAATTTATTTTTTATATTTGATATTTTTGCTGAAACCAAAAATTTTGCAAACTAGTCCTAAGATTCTTGACCTATCGTCACATAATTTGTGTCATATTACTCATTACAGTCTGAAGTTCAATAATTATAAAATTTGAAAACAATATGGCCACCACATGCCAATCAATCCTAGTAGGGTGGAACTTGTTTACTCAAACAGCAACCAAAAGTAACCTAGGACAGGTTGAATGAATTTGCACAAAACATGTTCAGGACAATGTTCTGAGGAGGTCTGAAATGGCTGGGGCATGGTCATCAATAGGAGGTGAAGCTGGCAGCATTAGAGGTGCGCATCCAGACTCTAGAGAGGGTTAGTGAGAATGAGAGCAGTGTAGTGTAGTAGGGGACAGTTTGGATGCGTCAGGCGTAGATAGCAATCCCCGAACTCTGGCATTAGAGCCCTCACACCGGGGCGAATGGGTGACGACTCGGCGGCATAAACGCAAAGCCAATGCTAACGTTAAGGCTCGCCCACAGGAGCACCACTCTTCTCCGCTTCAGGTGTCCAACAGGTTTGCTCTCCTTAGTGAAGCACCTGCTGAGAAACCTGAGAGAGCTCTGGTTATAGGAGACTCTATCTTAAGGCACGTGAAATTAGCTAGGCCTTCAGGGGCTCCAGCAGCTTTAGTTAGGTGCATACCAGGTGCCAGGGTGCCGGACATAGAAGGTAATCTTAGGGTCTTAGGAAAGCACACTTTTTCAAAGATAGTTATTCTTGTAGGAGCTAATGATATATGCCTTCATCAGTCAGAGGTTACTAAGAGTAATGATGTAGAGGTGTGTAAATTAGCGAAGGCGATGTCCAATGCAGTAGTATGCTCTGGCCCCATTCCAATGCGGCGTGGCGATGTAGCTTACAGAAGGTTATGGTCGCTGAACTGCTGGATGTCCAGTTGGTGCCTCAAAAACAATGTGGGCTTTATAGATAATTGGAGTAGTTTTGAGGGCAAGCCTGGCCTGTTAAGGGCGGGAAGGTATCCATCCCACTCAGGAAGGTGCTGCTCTCATTTCTTGTAACATAGCACATAGTCTCAGAACAGACCTAGATAATCGTTGACAATCCAGAGCAAAGTCCAGGGAGCAGACAAGCAGGCTAAACCGACCATCTGTTAGCTGCACTGAGTCATCACCTAGGTTCCACAATATCGTGTCTGTTCCCCGAGCTAAACAAAAATGTACAAATTTTCAGAAAGTTTGTTTTGGTAACCTAATTAACATAAAATTAGACCATACTGAACGCACAGCCAGCACCTTTGATCTGAAGCTAGTACTGTTAAATATTAGATCTCTTGTGTCTAAAGCGCTTATTGTTAATGAAACCATTACTGATCAGGAGTTTAATATAATGTGTTTAACAGAAACATGGATTAAACAAATTGAGTACATAGCATTAAATGAAGCCAGTCCTCCTGGATACAGTTATATACATCAGCCCCGTCTAACTGGCAGAGGAGGAGGTGTCGCTCTCATTTATAATGATAATCTAGGCATCACACAAAAACCTAGCCATAAGTTCAACTCCTTTGAATACTAGTATAACATATGTAGCCGCAAAAAATAAGTCTACCAAGTCGATTCCACTAATGATTATTTACAGACCCCCAGGGCCATATTCTGAATTCCTTGCTGAATTTGCAGATTTTATCTTGAACCTGATTGTTTCTCTAGACAAAGCATTAATTGTTGGTGACTTTAATATTCATTTTGACAACCCGGAAGATCCTCTGAGAACAGAGGCTGTGTCTATTCTAGATCCAGTAGGGGTCAGTCAGAATGTAATAGGACCCACTCATAATGGTGGGCACACTCTTGACCTTATACTAACATACGGATTAAATATAGAAAATATAGTCACATGTCCGCAGTCTGAAGCTATCTCAGATCATTATCTCATCTCGTGTAAATCACGTATCGATCATAATACATGCACCTTGCCATGTTACCGTGTCAGACGTACAGTCACGTCAGCTACTGCACAGAGTTTTATCAATAACCTCCCAGAAATATCAGCTATGATTTGATCACTGTCTGATCCCAAAGAACTTGATCAGGTGACTGAATGCTTAGAGTCAACGTTCTGCTACACACTAGATAAGGTAGCTCCACTTAAAAGAAAAATAATTAGAGAGAAAATGCTAGCACCCTGGTATAATGATCACACACGCACCTTAAAACAGATCACTCGACAATTAGAACGTAAATGGCGTCAAACCAAATTGGTAGTATTTCAAACAGCATGGAAGGAGAGCCTCCTGAACTATAGGAAATCTCTTGCTGCTCGTGTTGCTAGATCAGTCAAAAATAATCCTAGATTCTTATTTAATACTGTAGCAAAATTAACTGGGAATATAATTGCCACAGAAACATGCACACAATCATTATATAGCAGCGATGATTTCATGAATTTTTTCATTGGCAAAATTGAAAATATTAGACAAAAATTCAGACTATTAATGTAAAACCAGACAGCCTAACTAACCCTGTAGATAATATAGCAATATCAGATCAAATATTAGAATGTTTTACTCCCCTTAGAGAGACCAAACTAATTTCATTAATTTCTTCATCAAAATCATCAACTTGTATACTAGATCCCTTACCTACATGTTTCTTCAAACAGATTTTTCCAGAAATAATCAAACCCCTTCTAAAAATAATCAATTCTTCCCTTAGCACTGGCTATGTACCTAAATCATTTAAACTAGCAGTTATCAAACCCCTGATTAAAAAACCTGACCTCAACCACTGTTTTGTCTAGCTATAGGCCAATATCAAATCTCCACTTTATCTCCAAGATTTTAGAAAAGGTTGTAGCACAGCAGCTATGCTCATACCTACATAGGAATAACATTCATGAAATGTATCAGTCAGGATTTAGGCCTCATCATAGCACAGAGGCAGCACTTGTTAAAGTGGTAAATGACCTACTACTGGCCTCAGGGTTGTGTCTCCTTGCTTGTGTTGCTTGACCTTAGTGCAGCTTTTGATACAATTGATCATACTATTCTCTTTGGTAGATTAGAAACTGTTGTTGGCATTAAAGGAACGGCCCTCTCCTGGCTCAGGTCTTACTTGACTGATCGCTATCAGTTCGTAGATGTAAATGGTGACTTCTCTATGCATACTGAGGTAATGGTTGGTGTTCTGCAAGGTTCTGTTTTAGGTCCAATGCTTTTTTCTTTATATATGCTACCTCTGGGTCAAATTATTCGTAAACATGGAATTAGCTTCCACTGTTATGCTGATGATACACAGTTGTATGTTTCAGCAAAGCCAGATGACAGATACCAGCTTAATACAGTTGAGGAATGTGTAAACAACATTAGACATTGGATGGTTATTAACTTCCTCTTACTTAATTCTGACAAGACAGAAGTACTTATACTAGGACCACCTGAAGCTAGAAGTAAGTTTTCTGATTACAAATTAACTCTGGATGGCCTTTCTGTTTCATCGTGTGCAGCAGTAAAAGACCTTGGTGTGATTATTGACTCCAGTCTTTCATTTGATGCTCATGTAGATAATATTACTAGGATAGCCTTCTTTCACCTCAGAAATATTGCTAAGATAAGAAATATATTGTCACTACATGATGCAGAAAAATTAGTTCATGCTTTTGTCACCTCTACGTTGGATTATTTTAATGCCTTACTGTCTGGATGTTCCAGTAGGAGAATAAACAAACTCCAGCTAGTCCAGAATGCAGCTGCAAGAGTCCTTACTAGAACCAGAAGATATGACCACATCACCCCTATCTTATCCACACTGCATTGGCTCCCAGTGAAATTTTGCATTGATTATAAAATACTACTATTGACCTATAAAGCACTAAATGGTCTCGCGCCACAGTACCTAAGTAAACTTTTGGTCTTTTATGATCCGCCACGCCTACTTCGATCAAAAGGTGCAGGCTATTTGTTGGTACCTCGAATAGTGAAGGCTACAGCAGGGGGAAGAGCTTTCTCTTACAAAGCCCCACAGTTATGGAACAGCCTTTTAATTAGTGTTCAGGACTCAGACACAGTCTCAGTGTTTAAGTCCAGGCTGAAAACATACAGGTGCATCTCAATAAATTAGAATGTCGTGGAAAAGTTCATTTATTTCAGCAATTCAACTCAAATTGTGAAACTTGTGTATTAAATAAATTCAATGCACACAGACTGAAGTAGTTTAAGTCTTTGGTTCTTTTAATTGTGATGATTTGGCTCACATTTAACAAAAACCCACCAATTCACTATCTCAACAAATTAGCATACTTCATAAGACCAATACAAAAAACATTTTTAGTGAATTGTTGGCCTTCTGGAAAGTATGTTCATTTACTGTACATGTACTCAATACTTGGTAGGGGCTCCTTTTGCTTTAATTACTGCCTCAATTTGGCGTGACATGGAGGTGATCAGTTTGTGGCACTGCTGAGGTGGTATGGAAGCCCAGGTTTCTTTGACAGTGGCCTTCAGCTCATCTGCATTTTTTGGTCTCCTGTTTCTCATTTTCCTCTTGACAATACCCCATAGATTCTCGATGGGGTTCAGGTCTAGTGAGTTTGCTGGCCAGTCAAGCACACCAACACCATGGTCATTTAACCAACTTTTGGTGCTTTTGGCAGTGTGGGCAGGTGCTGCATTTTCCTGCTGGAAAATGAAATCAGCATCTTCAAAAAGCTGCTCAGCAGAAGGAAGCATGAAGTCCCCCAAAATTTCTTGGTAAACGGGTGCAGTGACTTTGGTTTTCAAAAAACACAATGGACCAACACCATCAGATGACATTGCACCCCAAATCATCACAGACTGTAGAAACTTAACACTGGACTTCAAGCAACTTGGGCTATGAGCTTCTCCACCCTTCCTCCAGACTCTAGGACCTTGGTTTCCAAATGAAATACAAAACTTGCTCTCATCTGAAAAAAGGACTTTGGACCACTGGGTAACAGTCCAGTTCTTCTTCTCCTTAGCCCAGGTAAGACGCCTCTGACGTTGTCTGTGGTTCAGAGTGGCTTAACAAGAGGAATACGATAACTGTAGCCAAATTCCTTGACACGTCTGTGTGTGGTGGCTCTTGATGCCTTGACCCCAGCCTCAGTCCATTCCTTGTGAAGTTCACTCAAATTCTTGAATCGATTTTGCTTGACAATCCTCATAAGTCTGTGGTTCTCTCGGTTGGTTGTGCATCTTTTTCTTCCACACTTTTTCCTTCCACTCAACTTTCTGTTAACATGCTTGGATACAACACTCTGTGAACAGCCAGCTTCTTTGGCAATGAATGTTTGTGGCTTACCTAGTGAACCAAACTGAGAGACCATTTTGAAGGCTCAGGAAACCTTTGCAGGTGTTTTGAGTTGATTAGCTGATTGGCATGTCACCATATTCTAATTTGTTGAGATAGTGAATTGGTGGGTTTTTGTTAAATGTGAGCCAAAATCATCACAATTAAAAGAACCAAAGACTTAAACTACTTCAGTCTGTGTGCATTGAATTTATTTAATACATGAGTTTCACAATTCGAGTTGAATTACTGAAATAAATGAACTTTTTCACGACATTCTAATTTATTGAGATGCACCTGTATTTGTTTAGTCAAGCTTTTTGTGAATAGTTTTTTTTAGGTAAAGGAGCAGATCTAGAGGTCTCACAGGCATAAAGTGTTGTGGTGAACTGGGATGTTTAGATGCCTTCGCTCCCCCAATTTCACGCGTTCACCCAGGTTTGTTGATGGTGGAGTGGCTGGCCGCCTTATGTCCCTGGGCACCCTGATGTCTGTGTTACCTTCTGGCTCTTCCATTTAGTTATGCTCTCATAGCTAGTCTTACCAGAGTCCATACTTGCACTCACGCAAAGTACATTGTCCTTAACCATTACAGGACAATAAGCATACCTAATAATCTCTTTCTCTGCCCCTCTCTCTCCCTCTTTCTTTTGAGCTACACATGATGCATGATGGCTAGGACTACAATTACCACAAACAGTTTTGCACTCAAGTCTCCATCAATGAACAGTGGAGAAGTTAAAATAAAACAGACTTCATATAAAAACTGTAATGAATTTTCCTGGTTACACAACTGCACTATTTGACAATGTAATATTAGCACATTTATAGAAGGGATTTATTTATTTATAATCGCATTAGCCGTTGTTACCCAGATGAGGATGGGTTCCCTTTTGAGTCTGGTTCCTCTCAAGGTTTCTTCCTCATATCGTCTCAGGGAGTTTTTTCTTGGCACAATCACCTCTGGCTTGCTCATTAGGGATATATTCATACATTTAATATCTACATTCTGAATTTATATATTTCTGTAAAGCAGCTTTGGGACAATGTCCATTGTTAAAAGCGCTATACAAATAAAACTGAATTGAATTTAATTGAAGCTAAGGCCAGATCACTCTTATGTAATGTAATGTAAGTCTTATAGGGATAAATTTGGTGCATGGCATCAGTGTGCTCATCTGTAAATGGATTATTAATTATTACTGGGTTACCTCAAAAACATGGCTGCCTTCAGACAATCAGGTTTCAGCAGGCATTTCACACACTTAGCATTATGCTATCATCACAAAACTTGATAAGCATGTTAATCTATGGTTTATAGTTCTGTATAACCTGGCAAGAACTAACCACTGGGGCAGTATTTGTTAAAACTGCTTAGACCCCACAGATCGCTGCTTGCTGCTATATTTAGGGCCCAAGCACCAAAGGTGAGAAGGGCCCTATTGTTTCACCTAGGTTTATCATTATAATTCAAAAACTGTAAATTGTGAAGGAATTTTTGGTATCTTAAATGGTACTGCAATGGTGAGGATAACAATTAATGTCACATCATGCAAATTACATGACAATGTGGCTTAAACCTTACTTGTATTATATGTTGAATGATTGGGGATAGGCACATACACATAGTAATAGTAATTCTTTTTCGTAGCACCATGAGCTTGCAACTGAAAGTGATGGATATAAATCAAACATTTTAACACTCCCCTGGCAGGGTTAATCAGATTCAAATAAAATTTGGTGAGCAAGACATCACAATACCCATGATAAAAAAATAATAATAATAATAAAGTAAAGCATTTATTAAATTTTAAACTGTGTGGTCATGAGGAGAGTGTTTATGATGTGATGTCATGTAATCAGGGAATGTGGCATAATCCCAAAGTACACCATTGAATGTGTCTAAACTTAATAGATACATTAAGTGATGGAGCACAGTCAAGTATACATGCATATAGTAAATCAGTGACATAGTGCCTCCAACTGGCAACAGAAAGCGAGGGTAAAACACAGACCTTTACAATACTTCTCAAAGATGGATGCAGAACAGCCATAATGCATATAGTCAGAATGATGTCAATATGTCCATGATATTGAACTGGGAAGGAAATGTTGAAATCTGGAACAGCACTGTCAGGGGGAGGAGATCAATTAACATGCCACACAATGAAAACAGGAAGTATGGCATAATTGCACTGTATACCGTGCATCATGGGCCAAAGATCACATGTACAGTGGGGGAAAAAGTATTTGATCCCCAGTCTATAATTTTAATGGTAGGTGTATTTTAACAGTGAGAGACAGAATAACAACAAAAAAATCCAGAAAAACGCATTTCAAAAAAGTTATAAATTGATTTGCATTTTAATGAGTGAAATAAGTATTTGATCCCCTAACAGTCAGCAAGATTTCTGGCTCCCAGGTGTCTTTTACACAGGTAATGAGCTAAGATTAGGAGCGCTCTCTTAAAGGGAGCGCTCCTAATCTCAGTTTGTTACCTGTAAAAAGATACCCGTCCACAGAAGCAATCAATCATTCAGATTCCAAACTCTCCACCATGGCCAAGACCAAAGAGCTGTCCAAGGATGTCAGGGACAAGATTGTAGACCTACACAAGGCTGGAATGGGCTACAAGACCATCGCCAAGCAGCTTGGTGAGATGGTGACAACAGTTGGTGCAATTATTTGCAAATGGAAGAAACTGTCAGTCTCCCTCGGTCTGGGGCTCCATGCAAGATCTCACCTCGTGGAGTTTCAATGATCATGAGAACGGTGAGGAATCAGCCCAGAACTACACGGGAGGATCTTGTTAATGATCTCAAGGCAGCTGGGACCATAGTCACCAAGAAAACAATTGGTAACACACTACGCCATGAAGGACTGAAATCCTGCAGCGCCCGCAAGGTCCCCCTGCTCAAGAAAGCACATGTACAGGCCCGTCTGAAGTTTGCCTGAATGATTCAGAGGAGAACTGGGTGAAAGTGTTGTGGTCAGGTGTGGTCAGATCTCTTTGGCATCAACTCAACTCGCCGTGTTTGGAGGAGGAGGAATGCTGCCTATGACCCCAAGTCATAACACCATCCCCACCGTCAAACATGGAGGTGGGAACATTATGTTTGGGGGTGTTTTTCTGCTAAGGGGACAGGACAACTGCACCGCATCAAAGGGACGATGGACGGGGCCATGTACCGTCAAATCTTGGGTGAGAACCTCCTTCCCTCAGCCAGGGCATTGAAAATGACCTTAATGACTTGGAGAGGATCTGCAAAGAGGAGTGGGACAAAATCCCTCCTGAGATGTGTGCAAACCTGGCCAACTACAAGAAATGTCTGACCTCTGTGATTGCCAACAAGGGTTTTGCCACTGACTGCTAAGTCGAAGGGGTCAAATACTTATTTCACTCATTAAAATGCAAAGAAATTTATAACTTTTTTGAAATGTGTTTTTCTGGATTTTTTTGTTGTTATTTTGTCTCTCACTGTTAAAATACACCTACCATTAAAATTATAGACTGATCATTTCTTTGTCAGTGGGCAAACATACAAAATCAGCAGGGGATCAAATACTTTTTCCCTCCACTGTACAGTACTGTGCAAAAGTTTTAGGCACCCTATTTTTTTAGTACAAACTTTGTTACAGATTTTTTATTTTATGACTTCTACATTATCAAGTCAGTACAAAAAAACATTTTAGGTTCCCAAACATTAGTTTTCAAGCACAAAACTAAATGTTACAGAAAAAAAGTTTATATGTCATTAAAGAAAGCAACATACGCTTGATTTAGTCATCAGTAACTCAGCTTCTATCAACAATCTCCAGGTGTACAATTTTGGTATCTCTGATCAAAGTGTTGTTTCTATGGAACTGCAATTTAAAATTTAATCTTCTAAGTCTAAAAAGCAGAAATTGTTCAGAAACCTAACAAACATCAACCTTGACATTATAGCTTCTGACCTTCAATCTGTTTCCACTGTAATTCTCAGCCACTCACCAACTTTAAATGTCTGACTTCTGGTTACAATGTTGTATATATTGCTAGATAGTTACATGAACACTGTAACTGTGTGGAGAGAATACAGGGTTATCATGTGGGTGATTAATGAACATACAATGATTATGGCAGCATTTTCTGGCATTCATTCATTTCGAATGCTTCACTTGTCCTAAGAAGACCTACAGTACTGTGCAAAAGAAATGCTGCACCTGCAAAGAAATGCTGTACAACAAAGATGCCTTTCAAAATAATGAAATTGAATGTTTCTACATTTAAAAAAAAATACCGAATAGACCAATAAACAGTAGTAAACGAAACAAAGTCAATATTCGGTGTGACAAAAAAATAAAAATGAAAAGGAAATGAGCTGGTAAGTTTTATTGAGCATCTTGCAGAATCAGACACAGTTCTTCTGGAGACTTTGACTGTTGCGCACTTGCTTCTTATTTTTGCAGAAAAACCCAGCAGCCTTCATTATATTTTTTGTTACGTAATATGCTGCTTTCTTTAATGACAAATATTTTTCTGTAACATTTAATTTTGTGCTAGAAAACTAATGTTTGGGAATCTACAATGTATTTTTTGTACTGACTTGATAATGTAGAACTCTTAAAATAAAAAATCTATAACAAAGTTTGTACTAAAAAAAATAGAGTGCAAAAAGGTGTGGTGTGAAAGGTGTGAAAAAATGCTATAAAGTAAGGATGCTTTCAAAAATAGACATGTTAATAAATCAATTAACAAAATGAAAAGGGAGTGAACAGAAGAAAACTCTACATCAAATCAATATTTGGTGTGACCACCTTTCAAAACAGCATCAATTCATCAATTCTTCTAGGTACCACTTGCATACAGTTTTTGAAGGAACTTAGCAGGTAGGTTAGTCCAAACATCTTGGATAACTAACCACAGTTCTTTTAGGCAGCCTCAGTTGCTTCTCTCTTCATGTAATCCCAGACAGACTCAATGATGTTGAGATCAGGGCTCTGTGGGGGCCATACCATCACTTCCAGGACTCCCCATTCTTATTTACACTGAAGATAGTTCTTAATGAATTTTGCTGTATGTTTGGGGTTGTTGTCATGCTGCAAAATAAATTTGGGGCCAATCAGATGCCTCCCTGGTGGTACCGCATGATGGATAAGTATCTGCCTGTACTTCTCAGCATTGAGGAGACCATTAATTCTGACCAAATCCCCAACTCCATTTGCAGAAATGCAGCACCAAACCTGCAAGGAACCTCCACCATGCTTCACTGTTGCCTGTAGACGCTCTCCAGCCCTTCGGCAAACAAACTGCCTTCTGCTACAGCTAAATGTGTCAAATTTTAACTAATCAATCCAGAGCACCTGCTGACATTTTTCTGCACCCCAGTTCCTGTGTTTTCGTGCATAGTTGAGTCGCTTGGGCTTTTTGGCCTCAAGTCTTCCATGAAGGCCACTTCTGACCAGACTTCTCCGGACAGGAGATGGGTGTACCAGGGTCCCACTGGTTTCTGCCAGGTCTGAGCTGATGGCAGTGCTGGACATCTTCCGATTGTGGATGGAAGTAAGCCTGATGTGTCTTTCATCTGCTGCAGTAAGTTTCCTTGGCTGACCACTGCGTCTATGGTCCTCAACGTTGCCCGTTTCTTTGTGCTTCTTCAAAAGATCTTGGACAGTACATCTGGAAACCCCTGTGTGCCTTGAAATTTCTGCTTGGGAGAGACCTTGCTGATGCAGTATAACTACCTTCTGTCTTGTTGCTGTGCTCAGTCTTGCCATGGTGTATGACTTTTGACAGTAAACTGTCTTCAGCAACCTCACCTTGTTAGCCGAGTTTGGCTGTTCCTCACCCAGTTTTATTCCTCCTACACAGCTGTTTCTGTTTCAGTTAATGATTGTGTTTCAGCCTACATATTGAACTGATGATCATTAGCACCTCTTTGGTATAATTGTTTAATCATACACCTGACTATATGCCTACAAAATCCCTGACTTTGTACAAGTGTACCTAGAAGAACTGATGCTGTTTTGAAGGCAAAGGGTGGTCACACCAACTATTAATTTGATGCAGATTTTTCTTCTGTTCACTCACTTTGCATTTTGTTAATTGATAAATATAAACTATTAGCATGTCTATTTTTGAAAGCACTCTTACTTCACAGCATTTCTTCAAACCTGCCTAACACATTTGCACAGCACTGTATATACTAATACTACTACTAATAATAATAGTTTAATCGTTGTAAAATGAATCTTATGAAAGTTTTGCCGATAGTACACTATACTATCGCTATAGGAACGAGCTATATGGCAGTAAAGACGCTGGCTGAGATTCTACCGGTGGCATAGTCTCTATTGAGTTCTCTTTAGTGGCTTTTATGCTTGGACGGTCAAATAAATACACACACACACACACACACGTGAAAATGCAGGTCTGGCGGAGTATTCACACAAACACAGTCGGTTAAGTGAATGTAAACAGTTGGGAAAAAAATCGGAGGTGTGTCAATACAGTATATTGGATCTGTGCATTAGGTCTTAAAGTGACAGCAGTCACTTACAAGAACAGAGCTGTGTTCAGAAATGAGTTGGTCATTCAGAGACAGCATGAAGCTTGTTATGATGCTGTTAAATGTAACTCTACTCTATACTCTCTCTCTCTCAGCCTATATAACTGTGGGGGAGAGGCATCAAATAATTGAAAATGTCAACTCGAACTAGAGGACAGAATATAGTGTGATACACTGACAAAAAGGGTTAATTTGTATTTTCATACACTTGTAATATAATAAAAGTTATACATATACCTCTTTATCCCTTTTTTCCTTTGAAACAATTTATTGATAGGAAGTTAGTTGAGGTGCTGATGAATATTTAATGGAAATGGCAAGATGCAATAGTATTTTTTTGTTACATTTATGTTGCCATTAGTTTGTGAAGGTTAAAATACTAATTTAACAGCTCAGTGTTGAGTTCACAATTGCAATTTCAAATATTTTTCCAGACTCGGACTTGAGTCCAACTCGGCCTCTTTTGGACTCGATTGGTTAAGGACTTGGTCTCGACTCGAACTCGGCAAAGGTGGACTCAGACCCAACACCACAGAAAAATAGATCACATCTATTGATATTTGTTGAATAAATGATTGAAAAAGATCATTTTCCTTATGGTTTTGTTCAGGTTTATCAACTTCATTAACAGTGTTTCAAAGATGATCAAATGTTTGCTTGCCCAAATACGTCAAAAAAGCCAACAATTTCCATGGGGTGTACTTATTTTTTCACATGATGGTAGATAGGGTGTCAGGACTTGTAAAGTTGATGTCACTAGAATACCCATAGTGCAATTCTCCTCACTGAGCCGAGCGTTTTGATACGTCATGTCTACAATCCCTGGCAAAAATTATGGCATCACCACACTAACAGTATGCTCACCCAGCTTTTTTACTTCGTAGCAAATAAGTTTAATAGCTGAACCTTCTGACTTCGTGAAACATACCTCAAACAGGTTAAATGAAATTATTTTAATTAATGGCATATTTTTGTCCAGATCAGGTAGAGGAAAAAGTTATGGAATCACCTTGTAATTTGCATTTCTAAAACAAATACCAGCACAAGTCTAAAAATGCTAATTAGTCTGCAGTTAAAAGAGAGTGCTTACAGACCTTAACCTTGGACTTTTTGAAAGGAAACATGGCCCCAACAAGAGAGTTGTCAATGGAAACCATGGAAAGAATGATAAAACTCCTTGAAGAAGGAAATCCAACATGGAGTGTAGCAAAAGATGTTGGCTGTTCCCAGTCAGCTGTGTCTAAAATTTGGTGCAATTATAAACTAAATGGGGAGGTTATAAAAGGAAAACATGTGGGTATACCAAGGAAGACAGCAAACATCAGGATAGAAAACTCAAAGCAATATGCCTTGAAAATAGAAAATGCACAACAAAACAAATGGGCAGAAACAGGAGTCAATATTTGTGACAGAACTCTAAGACATCTGCTGAATGAAATGGGATTTACATATAGAAAAGCCAAACGAAAACCAGCACTAACACCTAAACAGAAGAAAAGAAGGTCACAGTGGGCTAAAGAGAAGCAATCATGGAGTGTGGATGATTGGATGAAAGTGATATTCAGTGATGAATCACAAATCTGCATTGGCCAAGGAGATAATGCTGGAACTTTTGCCTGGTGCCATTCTAATGAAACATATAAAGATGACTACTAGAAGAAAACAATCAAATTTCCCCACTCATTTATAATATGGGGTTGCATGCCAGGTAAAGGACCAGCAGAAACCTCAGTCAATGCACAGATGTACACTGAAATTTTGGACACTTTTCCCCCCTCATTCCATCGATAGAAAATAGGTTTGGTGGTGATGAAGTCATTTTTCAGGATGATAATGCATTTTGCCACAGAGCAAAAAAGTGTTAGAACTTTTTGAAAAGGCATTTCAACTCAGTGACATGGCCAGCATACATGACATGACATGGCCAGTCCGGATCTCAATCTGATTGAAAATTTATGGTGGAAATTTAAAAAAATTGGTCCATGACAAAGTTCCATATTGCAAAGCCAATCTGTCAACCACTATTCAAGAAAGTTTGAACCAGCTTGGTGGAGAATATTGTTTTTCATTAGTGAAGTCCATGCCTCAAAGAATTCAGGCGATCATAAAAGCCCGAGGAGGAGCAAAGTACAAATTTTTCCTCAACATTGAGTTATTCCATAACTTTTTCCTCTACTTGATCTGGACAAAAATATAGAAAGAGGACCACATCCAGCCTCATTACCATTAAGGGTCAGGATGTTGAGCAGATTGACACCTACAGATACCTTGGTGTCCATCTTGACAACAAGCTGAAGTGGAAGTTCAACTCAGAGGCTGTGTACAAGAAAGGGAGGAGCAGACTACTTTCCGAGGATCCTCAGGTTCTTTAATGTTTGCAGCAAGATGTTAGAGATCTTCTACCAGCCTGTGGTAGCCAGTGCAGTCTTTTCTGCAGCAGTATGTTGGGGAGGCAGCATTAAAGTTGGAGATGCAAAAACCTCAACAAACTGATCAAGAAAGTGGTCTTGATCTTGGGCTGCTCTCTGGACATTTCCAAGGTGGGAGTTATGAACACACAATATGACTGACAGATCTGTAGCAAATCTTCTGTCTGTGAATCATAGTCACATCCCGGTATCTAGACAGAGGGAGAGCATAATACAACAGTTCTTGCTTATCAGATCACATAATTTAACAAAGAAATGATGATTCGGTCTAAAGAAATGTGAAGTAAACATGTGGGAATCCATCAATATTTCTCCAAATGTGCACACTTTTGGACGTTGTTTGGCAAAGCCCTGTGATCACAAATAAATTGAAACAGACACGATTGAATATGTATGCGTCTCATTATTTAATTCAAAATATCAATAACTACCGGTTTGATTTTGCATGTTTGATGTGTATTCTTACAGGAATTAAGAAATTACTGTCATTGTAACTGATTTTTAAAAAAATCATAAAACAGTGGTCAGTGGTGCTAGAGTCCTAAATCCTTTAATGACTTACACTTTGTCAAGATTAAATAAGATTGTCATGGTAATAGTGTGCAGTGAATGTAAACAATCAACAACAGTTAAGAGGTTAAATGTTACTTACATCAAACAATGTGTCCTCAAAATGCCTGTGTGTCTCACAGATGCAGCCAGGTGGTTCCAGTGTGTGTGTAAGCATGCATGCATACAGCAGGGGGGAGGGGAGTGGAAGGGAGCTTTCTGACTGACCAGGGAGGGTTTGACTGACTTGAAGTGAGAGATTGTTTGCCGAAGCAATGGCCCAAAAGAGAGATCTTATGTTATTATGAGAATTGTAAAAATATTTTCAGTTCATTATGAAACGATTCATTATGTCCTCTGTGGCAGGACAAATTAGACTATGGCAAAATTTGGAGAAGTAGCAAAAATGGCAGTTAAATGTAAGCATTTTTTAGCATGTTATTGTTACTTTTAACCAGTAGGTGGTGCTGGTACAAAATTTGTTGCATAGTCTTAGGTCAGGGTCCTGAAGATGACTACCAAGTTTTGTGTCAGTGCGCAAAGTCGTTGCTGGGATACAGCCTCATTTCCTGTTTGGCGGCTTCACTGTCAGGTTTGTTGGCTCATTACAAGCAAATCGTTTGGGGTAATAAAATTCTTTAATAACTTCTGTGAGGCTTGTTAGGAGGAGTAGCAAAAACACTGTTTTAACAAAACCCTAGATGATGGAAAAATCTATATAGGTGGCTTTGAAGTCATAGAACTCATCTCAAACCAAGGAAGTCCAGAGCTTTTAAATTTTGGACATACGGTTCAAAAGTTATGACCATGAACATACTTCCAAATTAGGCACAAATTTGACCCGATGGTAGTGCTAGAATGTTGGCAGCACTTGGCCCAAATTTGGTCAGAATGTTCCTTAGACCCTCCCCAAGCAGTGTGCCAAATTTCACAACTTTTTACCAGATGGTTCTATGGGCTGCCATAGACAACCTAGCCAGAAGAAGAAGATAAGGTAGAATAGGGTGCCTACACACCTTCAATGCTTGCCCCCCTAATAATAAACACAGCCACAAATAAACATAGCCACTTGATCTGCAGGGTCTTAGCCAATTTCTCCCCCAGTGGCCAGTTCTTGACATAGAACAAAGACAGATCATAGATGAACATGCTTATCAAGTTTTATAACAATAGCTCAATGCTAGTTGTGTGAAATGCCTGCTGATTAGCTGACGTTTTTGAGGTACTTCAGTGGTAATTAAATATTTAGTTACAGATAATCAGATTTATTCAGTACACCAAATTACAGCTCAAATGGACTTATGGTTGCTGAGAAATAGCTATTTCAACTCCACCCCTTTTCAACAGTCATGCACCAAACTTGGCATATCACCTCAGGATCTTTTTCCATAGATGCACGTCAGATTTTGTGTAATTTCATGCAGCCATTCATGACGTACAGCAGTTTGAGTAAACCAGCTCCACCCTACTTGGATTGATTGGCATGTGGTAGCCATACTGTTCAGAAACATCAATGTTTTTGGCAATTA